>ML777461.1:305368-356300 GCA_009831015.1 Picea engelmannii | reverse complement strand
AAGTACAAGACGAGACATGACAAGCATCGTGTTGATCACAGTTTCCAAGTTGGAGATGAAGTTTGGCTTTACATAAGTAAGGAGAGGCTTAAAGGAGAAGGTAAAAAATTGAAACCAATTCGATATGGTCCTTTCAAGATTATCGACAAGATTGGTAACAATGCCTTTCGTTTCGATTTACCTCCTTATATGCAAATGTATGCAGTTGTTACTGTTGAGAATTTGAAATTGTATGAGCCTCCGTTGATTGATGATCAAGGAGAGCATGTTCATATTCCTTCTATCAATGATTTTTCCCCATAATATCTTACAGAACTGCATGAAGACACCATCCTTGACAGGAGAATGCGAACTTCAAAACGAGGAAATGTGGAGTATCTTTGAGTTGGTCTTAAAGGAAAAAATCCAAGCAAATCCAAGTGGATTGAGGTTGGAAGGGTGAGGGAACTATACCCTCATCTTCACATAGACTGAAAATAGTCTTTTGGAGGTCCAAAAGCTTCCCAATGGGGAGGTGTGATCAAGGGATCAAATTTTGCTCAAAAATTCAAAGTGCTCAGAATCACTTCAAATTGAACAATAGCGTAGGCCTCGTTGTTTCAAACCCAACGCAACTCATTTCGTCTCAAACGGACGTCGGGAGCGAGAGATATCGCGATCTGTTCGAATCGTCAAACAAGGAAAAAAGGGACGCTGACTGTGCAGTCCGTACAGGATGATGTGGCAGAGACCGTACGTTGATGTGGCATGTGATGACATGGCATTTTTTTATTAGCATATGTGGTCGAATTGTGATGTGACACGTGGCATCATTTTTTGTCAATGGTATGGTGCCACGTGGCCCAGTCATGGGATGCCACGTGGCACCCCATTATTGGCTATTGGTTGTTGTTTAAAATTATATGGGGTCCGTGGGGGTCGAACCCTGGACCTCCCATATGGCTACGCGCTTTGGTAGAGTGTGGGCTACCACTAGCCCACACGGTGTTCCTTATTAACCATATGATTTTAAAAATATTTCAATTTGAATTATGTTGCAAACGGCGGGGGGGTCGGGCCGGGGCTTAGCCCCGACCCACGGTTCTATGCTTTAATACATATGACCATTACTTGTGCGGGATTTTTGTTACAAACGGGGTCCATCCCTCGGTCACATTTACGCTACATATGACCATACCTCCGTTAGTGCGCGCGCGGGGTTATTCAAATGTTTAAGCCCGTGGTTATGTGTGTGATCGCATGCGACGACAACAGAGAGTGCGGGGGTTTGAAACGGTTGAGTTTTGTTTGCTAGCCCGCGGTCATATCGTGGACCCATGTGCCCGAGAGCTAGGCAGTTAGGGGCTGGCGCGCCCATAACCGTGCTACAGTTCACACCGTTGGCGCGGTTGCGCCCGGTGCCGGGTTTTTACACCTTAAATGGCGTGTGTGCTAGGTTGAAGGAGAAAGGGTGTGATTTGTATATGCAGAGACAACAAGCTTGAAGAGGGGACTTCCAGGAAGCCTAACTTCTTCGTTTTTTGGCCAAACGAGGTGCCGAAAAAGCCCAGCTAGGGGTTTTTGGATGTTCTGAAGCCATTGGAGCAATCTATTTGACAGTTTGAGCATTGTAAAGCACATTTTTTAGCACTTTGAGCAAATAATATAAATGATCCATTGGAAGCTAGACCAGGAGATGTAGCCCAAGAGAGGGGTGAAATCCTTTATCATTTGTTGTGTTATCTATTTTCTGTTCATTGTTTATGATGTTGTTTATATGCATCTTGAATGAGTAATACTTTAAATAATGTGTCGCAAAGTTGATCCATTTTCTTTTAACACATAAAATTCACTTGCAAATAATTTCAAGGATACAAGTCTTCTTCATTTTTAGATCAAGTTTGGCCAACTTTACTTTCTCGCCTCCATCATAATTGTTTACCAATTTGTCCCATATTTCCTTTATGGATTCCAGCTGCATTACTTTGACAACTTTTGTTTCTGCAAGTCCTCCTTGGATGGAATTCATATTTATTGCATTATCGTAGTAATTTTTCTTACCAGCTTCATCAGTTGGAAGAGAAGTTGGGATTTTATAACCATCTACCTCAATCTTCCAGACTTCCGTCCCAAGATACATCAAATAGGTCTTCATTCTCATTTTCCAAAATGAAAAAATGGTTCCATTGAACAAAGGAGGTCTGGTTGAAGAAAAATAATATTTACTTTCCATAATTTATGTGTGATATTCCTTCCAGTTGTTAGGCTATTACGGAAGGAGCCTACGCTCTTATACCAATTGTTATAATTTACAATAATACTAAGAGGGGGGATGAATCAGTATTATATCATATTTCAACTTTTCTTTCCTTTCAACAAATCAAGATCATTTAGAAGTGATTAATTAGATATAAATACATGCAGAACATAACATAAAACACATTACACAATTTTTTTTACGTAGAAACCCAATGCGGGAGAAAACCACAAAAAATATTTCTTTATGTTCTTCTACAAAAATTAACTTGCAATTTACAATTGTTCAACTAGACAGGATCCTACCTATTGCAAATCAGTACACCAATCCTCTCAAGCACCAACATGTCGCAGATAATGAGGACAAAAATCCTCTTAGGCATGAAACTATCACCTATAATGAGGACACCAATCCTCGTAGGCACCACCCTCCCACCCTAGATTTAGTTTAAAAATGTTCTTAAATAACTGTAACTTTATCTACATTTATCCGATAGTTTCGTTGAACAATTATAGGTCATTTTTCTTCTCTTTTCATCCATGCAAAAATTGAATAGAGAGCATCCTTATTTATAGTGTTTTTTCCTGAGTTCCCCTTTCTGTATGTGGACACATAACAATTACATTGTGGACAAAGTTTGACCAGATGAAACTTCTTTTAGTGACACTCATGACTAAATAAATTATGTGGATGTGTGACAATTAGATTATGTACATAGTTTGACCAAATCAAAGACCACTTAGTTATATGTGGACAAAATTATATTCCAAACATTTTGACTAACTCAAACACACCAAATATTTCTTGTTTTACCAAATCCTCCATTGTCGTAGTAATTCACATTCTGATTTACAAAGCATCTACTGCATGGATAGAATAAACTTGTCCCATCGCAATACGCTCATCTCTCTTCTCAAGGCACCCTATGATATTTGGACATCTGTTGTTTCACTGTAGCACAAACATACGTTCATTCACTTTGTAATCATCGACAAGGGAATTTGTCGCAGTCTACTTTACTGTGTCATAGGTCATCCTTCGATTCTGCACACACTCCTGGAAGCTTCAAACACTTTCATGTTTGATTTTGTGTCCTTGATCCCTGCGTCCTTGAATCCTTCTATGAACTTCTATTTTAAACTTTTCACGATTTCTTCTAGGATTTTTGTTTCATGTAGCTATGCGATCATACTATAGAAAGAATTCTTCCACGCACTACCTATGTCTGTGTAGAAATAATCCTACCATGCACTACATCTACCTGTGCACCAAATCTGTGCCATCTTGTCTATGTGCCATGTTGACATCAATGACAACATATGCTCAACATCCCCTTTTTTTAGATCACCAATCCTCCTAGAACAAGTGCAAACTCACTTATGCTAGCTCCATCATTTCTCCACTCTCTCTACATTATGTGTAATGTCACAATGACCTATCTTCTTTATATACAATAATTAGGGGTCAACATGGAATCCCATCCACAATTCAACATCAAATTATGATTTCCTTGTGGGTGTGAAGCCCCAACACAAGCCGAAAAATCCCATCATCAAACCCATGAATCCCCCACTCAAATTCAAGGGGTTTTCTCCAAACCGAAAGTGGATGTGGTGCCCACGACAATTCCCACATTCCCGACACCTACGGTCATGTGAGAATGCCTATCTGAAGCTACAAAAATATAAAATTATTAGATAAAGTAATCTATAAAGAAGGAATGAAACAACATTGACATACACACTATTGGTAAAGTATGTTACATACAGAAAATATTCCAAATTCATTAATATTTATATTGTAATAATTCAAACAAGGTCAAATTTTAATCTATCCACTCATTAATATTTATATTGTAACAAAATTTAGTCTATTAGTAAATTTTCCCCTACACATATTGTTCTCATTGCATAGAATAAATTTGATTTTATTTACAGTCCTCAAACACACAATCATGATTTTGTTTGTGGTATTTGGGTGTGAACTATTTATAAACTTTGCAACATTTCCTAAATATATTGACCTTCCGTCAATATACATAAATACTCCTTCGTTTTTATGACTTTCTTTTATTCTGTTTTATTTTGGTGAAATTCCATATATTTTCATGCTCTTCGCATTTTTGGTCGAGATCATCCAATCTATATATTTGTACTATGGGAAACATAATCCATAAGCTCAAGTTCACATGTACATGGACCTATTATTGCTTGATTTTTCCTTTTTGGATTTGCAAAGTCAATACTCAAGAAAAATCAATGGAAACTCGGAAGGGGGACTAATGTCACCTAGGATCCATTTTACCACTCTTCAGGGTGAATCTGGTCATCATCGGGGGGATTCCCTATGTGAAAATATCATGCATAAAAAACAACAAAATATGGTAAGTCTGCTTATTTAAGGACTATAAATTGGTTAATAATTTAATTCCCAAGGTTTACCTTGTGGTTTAGTGTTTATATCCTTTTTAAAGTACATACTCATGAGGCATTTAATATAAAATATAAATGTCAAACCTCATATGCAAGGTTAGAACTTATTCATGATAATTTGGGGTGACAAGTAGAGTTTTCTAATCTAGTACATATGTTAACTTATGAACAAAATGTAACCTTGATAGACAATCATATACAAACTTAAAACCCAAGTATGAAAATCCTATATTAGTGTTGATATTTAATGTCTCAAAATTTAAAATGCTTTCAGCAATATAGGAAAAGTGTACTATTTAAAAAAACTAATTTCTAATTGTAAATAAATGTCAACATTTTCCAACACATTAGAGACATAAAAAATATATTATGAACAAGTAATCTATATGTGAGTTTTTGTAGCTTTCATTCTAGTTCAAACAAGGGGTAAATCAACAAAGGAAGGGGCTGGGATAAACTCAAAAATTAACCTTTAATGCATAGTAAATGAATTTCTGAATGCTTCATACGACTTTAAGCTCAGAATATAAAACTGATAACAAAACTTCTCAAACAAACACTCAATTAAAAGGTTCTTTCTTAGGTGAGAAGTCTATTCATTCCAGGCTTATGAAATAGAGAGATGAACTTAAGATCTTGTTCCCTGTAGAAATGAAAAACAGTAATCAACAATCAACTTTTAATCACTCTTAGACATAATTCAATCATAACTCAATTCTATTCAATCGAACCTTTTTAGTACAGGAAACAACCAACATGATTGAGAGACTTCATTATATTGAACATTAAGGTAAGAGATGAAGTCCTATGGTTATTGTACTCACTAAGAACACCACAATTACAAACTCAAAATAATAACATTTGTTTGCTTAACAATCCCACACATCAGACTCTTATCAATTAAATGTTAACCTGCAGAAGTAAGAAAGGAAACTATCTATTCTGTCCCATGTCTAATTACTCACATTGATTCAGAAGAAAGTAATTATATTCTGAACTTAAAATATATTTGAAATCATTGACAACACACCACTGTTAAATATTCACACTCACACAATCACACAAAACATGTATAGGGAGGTTTACCTTGGTTGGGGCGGTGGGCCCTTGTCGAACCAACAAGGTACCTCTAAAAAGATAACAAACTAAAACGTTCTACTCATATTCCTGAATTGCACAATAGATCATTTGTATTCCTTCAACTTGTATATTGAATCAAAAGTTAATCATCTCATACATTATGACAATATGAATCATTATGTTCTTGCTAATTACTTCATTACATACACACTATTCTATCACATATACATCATCCCTTATAAAGAAGGTGAGCCGTTACTATCAAGATCTAAGGATAATTATCAAATAGTTTTTAATATATTACAATTGGCATTTCATATCGAATCTCTAGGGATGGAATTCATCCTCATGACATGAAGTGCATGAGTGATGAAGTCTATCGTAATCTCAAAAACTACTTTAGAGACTTCAATCCAACTGACTTCTTGGAATCTCCATCAACATACTCATTCAATAGGTGAATTCTAGAAACAGGGGTTTGGTACCGGATCAGGCGCAAGACTGGTGTTGGTACCAGATGCAATGTTGTGCGGATACTGGAATAGGTGGAGCCTTGGTACCAGAATAGAATGGGTATCGGATCGCGCCATAGTTGCAGTACCGGATCATGCTATAGTTGTAGTACCAGAATAGATTGGATACCAAATCGCGCCATAGTTGTAGTACCGAATCGCACTATAGTTGTAGTACCGAAATAGTGAGGTACCGGATCAATGCTCTCTATGAATATGGACAAGGTCATCAAGTGTATTTATGGATGAAATAGTCGATTAGATACACATAGCATAGGTAAAATAGGCTCAGATATAGGGTAATATAGGACATTAGAAGTGTCAAAATGGAGACTCAACAGGAGCTACAAGTTCTTCTTCATATACTTCTTCAAGATGGCATTTCCTTGATATTTTGAGTGTTGCATATTCATTAAAGGTTACATATTTTTTTATATCAATATGATGGTAACCTGGTATGTAAATTTTGAAGGCCTCAGAGACCTCACAGTATCCAAAAAAAATTCCCTTCTTTCCTGAAGGATCCAACTTAGTTCTCTTTTCTTTTAGAATCTGTACAAATACTAGACAACCAAATATTTTTAGATGGATAACTTCTGGATTCTTTCTGGTGAACATTTCTTCGTGAGTTTTGAATCCAAGTGCACTATGGGATAATCTATTCTGGACATATACTATTGTTCTTTCTTCTTTAGCCCATAAGTGCATTGGAAGATCTTGATCAATCATATTCCTTACTTCTTCCATAATCGTTCTATTCTTTATTTATTCTACATCATTTTGTTCAAGATTATAGGGAGTGGTGAACTCCCTCTTAATCCCATCATCTTTGAAAAAGATTCCAAATTCATTTGAAGTGTACTCTCATCCATTGTTTGACCTGAGTATCTTGATTTTCCTTTCAGAGAGGTTTTCTACCAAGGCTTTGAATTCCTTGAAATTTCCAAGTACTTCATCTTTTGATTTCAAGAAATAAAACAAAGTCTTATGAGAGTAATCATCAATAAAAGATACATAGTATACATACCCTCTTAGAGAGGCTGATGGAATTGGATCGCATACATATGAGTAGACAAGTTACAAGATTCATTTTGCTTTACTGTCTCGTTTTGGAAAAATATTCTTTATGTTCTTTCCTTGTGCACATACCTTTCATACACCTTCATTATCAACCTTTAATTCTGGTAAACCTATAACTACCTTTCTTACATATGGTAAGGCTTTGTAGTTAATGTGATCTAGTCTTCTATGCCAAAGTTCACAAGGAATTTCAATAGAGTGAGTCAAGGCTACATCTGAGTGACCTTTTAACTTGTACAACCCACCTTCTTATGTTCCAATAACAACTGCATCTTCTATGGTTTTTCCTTTAGGACACATAAGAACTTCACCATCTATGAATGAAACCCTGAAACCTTTCTTATCTAGAGCTGAGATAGAAAGTAAGTTATATGTCAAACCTGGTACATAAAGTACATCCTTCATTCTCATCGGAGTTCCTGAATCAAGTTTGTAGGTGGATTATCCCATTCCTTGGATAGGGTACTGATAATCATCTCCAAGTGAAACTTTCTCGAGGGAGTCCTTTTCTGTAAGGATAGAAAGAATTTCTTTCTGACCTGTCATGTGCTTAGAGGCACCACTATCTATGAGCCAAGTATCCTCTCCGGGTGTCACAGATATTGAGAGGGAGAAAAACAAAAAATAATCTTCAATATATTCTTTAGTAAACTTCTTGGGTGTCTCATCATCTTCAACTGCATGGGCATGATGCATTTTGTTATTTCACTTCTTGTATTCTTCCCTTTTGTCAGGACAATTATTAGCAATGTGTCCTATCTTATCACAATGATAGCATTGATAAGAGGAGAAATATTTTCCCGTTCTTTGACCCTTATGATATTTATGGAATCCCTATGGAGGGTGAGATTATTTATGAAAGTGGGTCTCCTTTTGAAAATCAGACTTTTTCTTTCCTCCTTTATCATGAGAATCTAGGGCTTGATCTTCATCTCTTAATAGGATGGCTACTTGATTGGCTACTCTTGCTTCTTCTTGAACACATTCTTCCCATAAACTGTCAAATTGGATTTTCTCTTTTCTTGCACAAATAGTTTGGATGAAGGAATCCCAAGGTCTTGTGAGACCATTAAGAGTTGTCATTATAATTTTATATTCATCTAAGTTGTCTCCAATTTCCTCTAACTATTCCTTGAATTGAGAAACCATAGAGAAATAGTCTTGAACAATTTCTCCTTTCTGCATCTTTGTATTCTTGAGTTGGGTTCTCAGGTTCATCTTCTAGTTGATGTTCTTTCCTTCATACATTCTAGTTAGGGCATCAAAAATATATTTCAGAGTATTCTTAGAATAAACTTGAGGGATCAAGTGGTCTTTAATGGAATCTGCAATTATTCTTTTATCCCTAATCATATATTTCTTGTACTTTTGTTTGGATTCATCTTCTTCGGGTTCTGGTACATTTTATTTTATGAATTTTGCAAGGTCATTCTCTTCAAGAATGAGTCCAATTCTGTACTTCTAGGCACGAAAATTTTCCACACCTTCTAACTTGTCAACAAGCTTGGTGCTTGTAGACATCTTAACCTGGAGATAAGAAAATGAATAGAAAATGAAAGTGCTCAGAAAATGAATTTGAACTTACCAGGAGATGCATTGGGTTGAGGTGCATTGATTGGAGCTGATTGTTTCAGAAAATTCCAAGTTTTACCCCTTGAAACTTGACCTGTGCAAACCTAGACTGGTACTTCTGGTATGAGTCCTGGTTTCCTGGTTTTCTAGTACCAACCAAAACTAGGTTTTGACTTTCTGGAGAACCTGGCCACTGAAAAATTTCTCTCAAGCTGCCAAAAGATGCACTAGGGAAAGGTGCAGTTCCCAAGATAGTTTTTTGTAATAAATTCCTCTTCAGTAAAAATCCCTAATTTCCTTGTACGACAATAATGACGTTTTTAGATACCTAGTGAAAGGTGATATATTTAGTCAATCTTTGATACCATGTTAAGTTTTAGTGTTGTTATTAGATTTTTTCCAAATTACATGAGCATTAAATGCATTTCCAAAACAACAACATAAAGAGGATCACTGAAAGAAACACAATCACAAGGTACACAAAATTGTATCCTGGGAAACCCTCATCGGGGAGAAAACCCAACAAAAACTTCCTCAATAATAGATTTCCAATACAATGCCAAGACTAAAACAAAAACACCAAGAATAAACTAAGACTGAGCATGTGCCTCTCTTCTCCTTCCTCCTGCAACTGCAACTTCCTTTAAGATATGCACACTAGATGAGTGAGTGTGAGAGTGTGTAAGTGACGCACCATCCTCACATATAAATACTAGTTGAGGAGGTGCTAGGGTTATGTCTCTTCACATGGTAGGGTCCACTTCTTCTATAAGTGGTTAAAACCACTTTATAAACACTAGGGGATGACTTTACAAATACCACCATATAAATATGGTTTGTCCAATTCACAAAAGGGGATTTGATCTTATACAAGACCCGACATGATCAATCCACAAAAGGGTATTTGATCTATAATATAATAACTCAAATATAATTAGAATATTCTTCGAAGTTACAATAATTCAACACTTCACAATGGAGTTATAAATACAACTTTGGGATTAATATAATGTTTATCTAGTAACAAGATAGATATAGTTACAAGATATTGTTTACCTACGGTGGATAAGATATCAATGTATAACAAGGAGTTGACAAACGATGTTTAGAATTAGAATTACAAGCATAAGTTTAATAACTCACGTTCTAACAATGCTTCTTCTGCTACTCAACGAAGACCAAAGGGTTCTTAATCGATGGAAAGGAGAGTTCTAAATAGAGAATAGGGATAAGGTAAATCAATACACGTAGGTAGGGAGAGCTTGGTGAATGGTAACTAAAACTACCATTCCCAAAACTCGTTCACTTTCAAAAACATACTCAGATATGGCGAAGGACTAACAGTGTTAAAGGAGATACAATTAAAGACTAAACCAAACAAACACAGTGAGAAGAACATAAGTAAACGATATCCAATGATATCGCTTCAACACCAAAAATGTCAGATAGAGTTTGGGTTCACTACAACCATTTTGCGGTCAACTAAACTTTAATTTAACCGAGAGGATAGATACATATGTAGTGGATCTAGGCCTTATATAAAACACAACTCTTGTTATTATGTACAATTACTCACAAGAGTAAGGGAGAGTACGATATTATTAACTTGATTACGAGAATTATATAACAGAGGCATTTTAACTTTAATTCTCATAAATGCCTTATAAAATTGACGATCATAATAAATCATACTCAGGAATTCAAATTAATATACAACGAAAAGTGTGCTCCTAAAATTTTGGATCGTTGTTTAGTTTGCAATGACCCCATATCTTTAAATTTCGAAACTGCAAATACATTTTTCAATGAAAACACAAAATAATACAATTAAACTAACAACGGATCCAAAGTATTGGTTTTCCATAAGCCACTAGAGAGATAACGATCTTAAGAATGATCAATCCTGAATTGATTAAGCAACAATTAACAATTCCACAATTGAATTCAAACTTCATCGACCATACAAACATAATCAGAATTGTAATTCCATTTACAGTGACAACGAAAACTTTAAAATTTGGTGGTGCAATGACCTTCAAATGAATCCAAAGAAATACTGATCAGAACATCGGTTGATTTATACAGAGTTTCAAGGAATTCTACTTTTAAAACTCGCACCTCCAATATAACATACAAGGACCATACAATAATCAGATTCCTGAACTGTAATGGAATCGCAGCCTTCTGGGCATGTCAAATTGGAAGAAAAAAAAATCACAGTCTGATGCAACACAACAAAAAAACTCTGGAATCGTAATATAGATTCCAATAAAATTTTCAAACTCCGAGTTTCATTTTAAGAATTCAACGATCCAACAATTTTAACTTTTAACATTGGCAATGACCAATACAATATTTTAGTTTCCATAAATATAACATGATACCCAATCAAAGAACCTTTAAATTTCAAATAAACATTTAAACTATTGTTTTTAAATACCATACGAATGATGGTTCAAAATCACAATAGGATTTTCAAAACCTTTCGAAGTTCACAATTGGAATTGCAATAAAATTTCATCCATAAATCAAATCCTCTAAGAATCAGATCTACCATTAGTTGGAAACAAACAATAACAATTTGGCTTCAAGAAATTCTAATTAAATTCTGCAGTTGCTTTAACCATTATAATATACAATTTTATCATACTACAATATAATTCAAAATTAAAATACCAGAACCAATGAAGACTGAGAGTTGATGGTGTCCTTCAAGACTTGTGTTCCTTCTGTACTCTAGCTTGCTAATCACTGAAACTTCACCAGTACCTCCCAGACAATGATAGGGGTACTCTTCTTTCCCCTTAGCCCCCTGATCCACAAAGGGGCCACACACAAGAAACCAACAAACAATAGCTCCAAGGCTTGTCTCACAAGGAAGATATTCCACTCTTTCTCCAAGATTGGTTTCCCAACTTTCACAAGTAAAACACAATCGACAAAATTTTGGCAGCATAACCTTACCAAGTAAAAGTGAGATCCCTTTCCCTTCTACCACATTTATTTTATAGAAAAAATCGCCAATGACAAATATCCTCATGCAAAATTAATTATCTTTTTAATTAATTTAATTAGGATTATACACCCACACACTTGTCACACTCTCCCCAAGTTGCACAAGTAATTACCATTTTTATTTTACTTAAAAATCCAATTTCCCTCACATTCCCCAATGTGTTCCTATTTTTTCTCTTAGTTGTCCCCTTGTTCCCCAAATTTACATTTAATGAGTGTCTCCTAACTCGTTCTTAGTTAGAGTTGGATTAAGAGTCCTCTTCTAGTTAGACTAGTGGTAGGTTGACTCAATATTCTATTCAATGTGTACTCGTATTTTCTCATATTATTATTTCTTCTATTTTTAAAAATCCATTTTATTAATTTCATGCACACATGTGCATTTTTCCAACCTTTAAATTTTATTCCCCTTTTTCCTAGAGTTTGATTATATTCTCAAATATTTTAACTTATGTCATAATTCATTTAGTCTTTTATTTAGATTTAGACTTAGACTTAGTCTTATACTTTGGATTAGACTAGAGTTAGGTTTTATAATTAATAATTTACTCTTTAATTAATTATTTTATTATGACAAGGTCCAATCATTTCAATGTTTTCTAGGCCACTTAGATTTACTGACTCAAGTTTTTATTTACATGACATTCCCTTCAAGATGCACCTCCGTGCTCCAAGGGTTCCACTCGCCTTAGACTAATTTTGGAAGTTTTTCCGACCCTTGGAGTCAACACTCCATTCGACCGACCTTGTGAGAGACTAAGGGCTTCTAAGGAATAATGACTCTACCTTATTGCACGCCCCTTAGAAATCTTCATGAGCGACTGTCTCAGTCCTCCCTCATGACATCATGGACCTATCAAACTAGGTAATTGTTAACCTATCATTCAGGTCATGACGGGAGTGCTAGTAGGCTATGACAGGGACGTTTCCACACCTCTCCCTCAATGTCTTGTTTCTGTGCATGGCCCTTTTACTCCTTATGTGAGTTGAATTAGCAAGCATCGTCAAGCCTGCATCCACTGACAAAAAAAATGTCAATAATCCATATACATAAATCATATTGAATTCAATCATATATCACATTTGCATAAAACGAAATACTCAAAAAAATACAATCCATTCATTGACTCAATATGGAGTCCAAGGAATTCCATTGATGCCATCAGTATCCATAACCTTTCATGTGTCATGCACACTCAAGAAAACTCATCAATAACATCTTCCAATACATATACATCAAAATAGAAATAAGTCACATTACATCATCATCATGTATAACCCATAATCAAAACGAAATCACAATGTAACATAACCGGATCACTTGCACGCAAGTGTCCTAAAAGAATAATTCAATAAAAGTGTGCTCAGTAGAATGGGATGTTACATAAACCCCCTCTTGTTTTAAACTTCATCCCGAAGTTTGTACAATACAAAATGAAAGTACATAAATGTATCTTTCATCAATCTACATATATAATCAGTACATAAATGTATCTGTCATCGATCTACATATATAATCTATCAAACAAGTAAGGAGATTGTTGACACATCTCATATGCGTCCTCCCAGGTAGTCGAGTGTGGACTATAGTTGTCCCACTATACCTTGACCTTATCGACTATTCGATGTCATAGCTATCGAATGTGATGGTCTAGAATGTGGAACGTCTCTTCCATGAGAGAACCCTCATCTGACACCTACAAATAACTCATGTCATTCATATGTGACGGATTAGAAACATAATGTCGCAAAATAGATACATGAAAAAAATCATGCATATGCCTCAAAGAATCATGAAAGGCCAGTCGATAAGCCATGGGTCCTTTCTTTTCCACAACCTAGAAAGGTCCCACAAACCTAGGAGAGAGTTTATCACCCTTTACAAACTCTATTGAACTCTTGTGCGATTTTACCCACATGAAAACTATGTCGCCAACTTCATAACTGCGGTCAACGCGATGCACATCAACGTAACCCTTCTGACAATACTACGCTTCTTTAATCCTCTATCTTATTGATTTCATATGTTCTTCCATTTCTTGGATTACTTCTAGTCCTACCAGGACCCTATCCTCAATTCGATCCCAACTCAACGACATCCGACATGGTCTCCCGTAAATAAATTTAAACGGTGCCATCTTAATTGTACTCTGGTAGTTGTTGTTGTATGAAAACTCTACAAATGGAAAGAAGTATTCCCAATTCTTTTCTTGGTAAATTACATACATACGCAACATATCCTCCAAAATTTGGTTCTTTCTCTTTGTTTGTCCATCTGTCTTAGGGTGATATGTTGTACTAAAATTAAGTTGCGCAATTCGTTCCCAAGGCCTCTTGGAAACTGGTCCAAAATTGTCATGTAAACATCAATCCTTGATCTAATATGATCCTTCTTGGTACACCATGTAATCTCACAATCTCACTGAAAAATACTCTAGATATGTCTACCTCCTGATACGTCATACGTACTGGAATAAAGTGTGCACTCTTCATGAGAGTTTCAACTACCACAAAAATTGAATCGTGTCTCCTTGTTGTCAGTGGAAATCCAATGATAAAATCCATCAAAATGACCTCCCATTTCGATTTAGGAATACCATGTGGCCGTAACAATCCTGTTGGATGTCTATGTTCAACCTTCACTTGCTGAAATTCTAGACATCTCACCATGTAACTAACTATGTACGCTTTCAATCCTTTCCAGAAGAATAAAGGCTTAAGGTTTTTCTTCATCTTCGTGACTCCTGGATGAGCCATGTACACTGCTCGATGCACTTCACTCAAGATAAAACTTCGTAATTCGTTTTTAGGCGGTACACAAATTCTTCCATTAAATCTCAAAAATCTGTCACTGTCCAATGAATAACCTTCAAACTTTGGTACGATCATGGTATATTGTCTAGTATTATCCTTAACTTCCTTGTACCAATCATCATCAAACTATAAAGCTAGAATATTTTCTCGCAGATTCGTCTTAAGAGGTATTACCGAGAATATCCATGGTCTCTGACTCAACGCATCTACTATTCTATTCATTATTCCTTTAATGTAAGTAATCTCAAAGTCCTATTCGCTAATTAATTATGACCAACTCCTCTGTCGCGCCTTCAAGTCACTTTGTGTAAATATATGCTGCAATCCACAGTGATCTGTCTTTAATTCAAATTTTCATCCAATCAGATAATTTCTCCACACTCTCAAGGCATATACAATTTCTAATAACTCCAAGTCGTGTGTTTCATAGTTCTCCTCGTGTTTTCTCAATTTCCTTGAAATGTAAGTGATTAGTCGACTGTCTTGCATAAAAAATCTTCTTAAACCTTCCTTGGATGTGTCTATACATACCAATAATTCCTTGTCCATGTCGGGGAACTTCAGTATTGGTGTTTTCATCAAAAACTCTTTAATCTTTTGAAATTATTCCACGCACTTCTTTGTCCAAACAAGTTATGCAACTTGACAAGTTAGGTTTGGAGAAGGTCTCGGGGTGTCCTATTGGGCTAACCTCTCTTAATTTTGGGGTGTTTCCCAGGTGGGATCTAATCCAAGTCATGTAAGTGTATGAGGTGGCATAGGGTAAGTATTTGGGCATGGGGTGCATGCAATAACATGGAAATGTAAAGTCTTACATGTGGGTGCCTTTGTAGAGGGAAAGTTGAACCCTGTCATAAATGAAATTGCTTCCTATCCCATTCATTGCCTTTTATTCTTATCTTTATTTATTTTGATATTTTTCTTTTGTGCTTCAAGGGAATAGTTGAGGGCCACTGTCCTAGCTTGATGACCAGGGGTGGCAATGCTATCTGCAAACATTTCATGGAAATGAGAAGGTTGGCTCATTATGAGATCCCCTTTCTCTTGGCTATGCCACCAAGAGCCACTACCATAGTTTGGTGACCACATAGGTGGTAGTGTCATACCTCTACATGCCCATGGTCATAATAAGTCGACTCTTGATGAGACCTCCTATCCATCAACTAGTACCTTGAGTATTTATGTATCTTATGGGTCCCCTTTTCTTATTGACTATTGGGTTCGTGTTTTGATTATTTTATTTCGATGATCAAATCCTTTTTGCATGTGATATTAAATATGCTATGCTTCATTTATCCATTCTAAAGGATTCTCAAAGGTTTATATATCAATTCACCATGAATTCACACTAGGTATGTATAATTGGTGTTTTTGCAATGATTTTGTGATCAATTCAGCTCATCTAAATGTTTATGTATATCTAACGTATGGTTTTCTTTCAACAGGGTGAAATATCGATCTAATCCTCCATCCGGTACCTCATCCAGCACTATGTTTTGCACTTGATCCGTCATGCGATCCGATACTCCATCTGGCACGCGATCTGGCACTCAGGGCGCATTGAAGCTGGCAGTTGGTACATTGGCAACCTTTGATGGACGAATCGGGGATATGGATTTTGCGCCCCCTCATGCCCTCCAGCTACAGAGCTCGACACACATCGGATTGGGCAGTTGCAGCGATCGTTGAGTGGCTCACAATATTGTTAGAAGATGTTGTTGTTAGAACTCATTTAATGAGTTTACTTTTTTTAGAGTAGGTCGACCCTTCCAGTGGTCAACCTATCAAGCTGTAATCACTTATAAATACCACTACCTGTGACACGACTGAAAGACATAATTTTATTATTTGATACAGACATTATCACCGATTTTGTTTTATACTTTGTTTTATGCTTAATGACATTATTGTGTTGATTTAGCATCTGTGTTTTCCTGCAGAGTGTTGCCATGACCTGTTGGGGATCCCACCAGTGGTCTAGGTGATTTTGCATATCAGTACATATTTGCATTCATCTTGTTGTTTACTTAGATTTTGAAATTGTCTCTTTACTATATGAATTTATCAATTTTAATTGTTGTTGCGTGTCTATGTTAATTACAAATTGCTTATCTAATTTTGTTTTTCTTAATTGTAGATTGCTTGATTGAACTGTGTATATCATAGAGGGACATCCATGGTTACGTGTTAGTGATTATATATTGTTTGCAGGTTGTAGGAGTTGGTTAATTATAGTGTTATGTCTTTTTCTTCCTAGCTATAAGTTACCCTGCAGGATACTAATTTAGATATATTCATTGAAGTCTTGATTGATTAATTACTTTAGTTTGATCATTTTGACAGAGCATTAATTTAGATTGGTTTATTTGTAGCTTTGACAAATTAGTTGTTTTAAGTTTTGATAGTTTTAACTTAAATAGGTTTAATTGCAACTTCAATTACTCTCTGTAGGATTGTTTCATTCGTTAATATTGCTTCAACATGATAGGATAGAAATAGATTTTGGATTATGATTTTTAATAACATTTTGGTTGATTTTGAGCTATGATTTTTAATGATAGATAAGTTCATTTTATATTATGAAATCTCAATTATGAATTTGAGTTGTAATTTCTAGTTGGCATTGGTTAAGAGTTGAGGTTTTCACAAAGTGAATTTGAATTAAGATTTTTAATTATGAGTTTATGAGTTTATAGCTTTATTTGAGTTAGTGATTGCAAATAGAGTGCTTTTTAGCAGTTGATGATTGATGTACAATGTTTAGAGATCACATGGATTCCATAAATACTTAGTGTTGCTTCTATGATGGAAAAACTCACTATATATTTCATTATCCACACTTTCCATTTCTCTATAGAAGTCAGCATTGAATTAATTCCACTTGAACTGTCACTAATAATCAGATGTCATCATGATGTTATTCGACATCGAAGACACAATCATCACCTTTGAATACTTTCCTTCTTTTTACTGCAAGATAGAAATAGTTTTGATCAATTAGAATTTGAATACAGTCATAACCCTTTTACTTTTGATTAAGTAGATTAAAATTTATTCTTTGCAAGATAGAAATAGTTATGAGTTCTTTTTAAGAATAGAGTTCACTTGTCAAAACATTTTTGATAGAGTAATTGTTTACTTGCTTACTTACTTGCTCAGAGATAGATAGATCAAATAATTCAGAAATAGATTGCTTGTTGTTGCTTATTTAAAAAGAGATTGAATAAATTAACTGGATTTAAAATAAATTGCTTGTTATTTGCTTATTTAGAAATAGTCCATAGCTCATTGTTTAAGGTTACTTAGGATAAATAGTTCATAATTCTATAATTACTTGAAGCTCATTAATTGAAGGTTTCTTTACATAGAATTTGCTAATTAACTAGATCTGAAAAGTCATCTCTTTAGAAAGTAGAATTGTAAATTGGATAGCATGTCGATCCTTAGGGTAGACCATCTCCTTAGTTAGACAATCCTTCCTTTATATTTTTTTCCTTGGCTCATAAAATGCCACAAATCTAAGTTTACTTACCCCGGGTAGACAATTTAATTGAGGGAATTAGTACATATAGAATACCCATCATTTTTGGCATCGTTGTTGGGGAGTTGTCTTAAGGTAGGAAATAGTTAGGAAGTAGATCATTTCTAAACCTTAGCATTAGTTTGGTGGCAGCAGAACTTTAAGATGAGAGGTAAGAACCTACGCATCTATTATAGCAGGTTCCCCCAAACCCAATTGTAGTTTTTCTTTTTTATTTCTTTCATGAACAAACCTAGGGACCCAAAGGGCAGATACATTAAAACCAAACCAAAACTTCTGATCAAGGTTCCTTCTGACCTTTTTGGAGGAAGGAACACTCCACCCATAAACTTCGTAGATCGATACTGGTAAATAGGAGTTATCTCAACCCAAAGAGATAAAGAAGTCTATGAAGAGACCAAAACCGAGAGCACTATAGAGAAAAAAATTGAAACATCAACAGTAGTGGTACAAGAGGTAAGACCACTCAGACCTTCATCAGAATCAACCAACACAACCTTTTCTTTTTCACCACCATCAGGGGAATCTAACTTTGTAGATATCATTGACCCTGAACATGTGAGTTCTCTCTTTGGAATTTCATCCAATATAATTGTTTCCCAAGTTGAAACAAAAACTTTGGCACCAATAGTTTCAACAGGCTCAAGTAAGGTCCCAGAAATCCAAACAGTAGATAAATATTCCCATTGAAGGGGTACCCTTCCTAGAAAAGAACCTTGGGATACTTTTTTATCTTCAAGGATAAAACCATTTAGGTACTCTCTCTTTGTAAACCAAATCAGTATGGATGATCAGGAGGATCACAACCATGTAAGACATGATGAGGGAGAATAATTTGGAAACCAAATGGAAACCACCTTCGGGTTTCCAATTTTGGATACCACACAAAATGTCAACATGAAGAACATTCCACTCTCTGCACTGACCACCTTTTACGGTAAAAGCAGTGAAGACCCAGATACCTTCCTATTTTAGTTTGACATCTTGTGTAGGATCTACAACTACTTGCAAGATGCCCACAAATTAAAACTTTTTCTTTCCACCCTCAAGGATTCTTCTCTAAGATGGTTCGTGGGGTTGGGAGAGTCCAGTATTAGGTATTGGGAAGACATGAAAGCTATATTTCTTAAAAAATACCAAGACTACTGCAAATCCAAGGATTCTTGTAATGATATTTGTAAAATGCAACAGTTAGAGGACGAGAGTATCAAGGATTACATGGAACGGTTTGCTTATACCGCACAGAAATTGAAATACCATGAACTCCCAGATGATGCAATCGTGACTCTTTTTCTTAAAGGAATTTCAGAAGAATACCTAGAAACACTTAACCTGATGGAATCAGGTGATATCTCCCATAAACCATTTACTGAAATCTGTGAAATGTGTATAAATTACTCGAGGAGTAGAGCCAAAACTGGGAAGAGTGTTTGGGATCCTTATAGTAGAAACATAAAAAAAATTAGTTAAGGTGGTATCACAAGGGTAGAGATAGGAAACCTATTGGAGAACTTCAAAACCGATATCTTAAGTAAAATAGGTTCCCATTTGGACACCATAAATATTAAAAAGAAACAAGACGAGGAGAATGCAACAATGTGCATATTTTGTCCAAGATGCAGGAAGAATAATTCCTCAAGGGAATGCCCATTAGACAACATTTTAGTTTGTGGCTTCTGCACTGAAGACCATCCAACTGAAAAATTCCCACCACTTCCTGGTTTATTAGCCATTTACAGAAGTGGGGATCCTAGGGAATCCTCTTATGCACCTAGAAGGCCATGGAATCCTAGGAATCAACCTACATACCAGGATCTACAACCTCAAGTTCCACCCTATTATCAACAACCTCAACAGTGGAAATGAACGAATTGGAAAAATTGGTCTCCACAGTATCACCACCCTTGGCTACAAGGATGGAGAGGAGGAAATACTCAAGGAAACACTCAAGCTCCACTTGTCCCTATGCCCACTGATCCTTACCCCTAGTTTCCACCGAACATCTAGCAACTTTTCCAGGTTTTGTTCCCCCGCGTTTACCTCCTATTCCACAACAACCCCAACAATATCATAATACAAGCTCCCCAAGACTGACATTATTACCAACAAAACCAGTTCCCAACCCGAATAAAAAACCAACTCAACCTATTCACAATGTTGAGATGCAAACCTTCCCAACATATGCTATTTCTCTTGTTCCAATACATGAGATTCAACTAAGGTCAGGAAAAGTTTTGGATAGACAGAGGCATTCGGTAGTCATCTAGGAAGAAGAAGAAGATGAAACTCCTGAACAACCCATGGATGAAACTAAGTGGGAAGATGTTATCATTCCTAAAGACCAGGAACCAAAGCTTCCCCAAAATGAATCTTCACAGATTACAAAATCCCCTCCTTATCCAAAAAGATTAGGGATTGCGAAACTTACGACTCGACCGGAATTTGAGATTTTAAATGAATTGAAGAATATATGTGTCAAAATTCCCTTGTTACAAGCCATAAAGGACATTCCAATTTATAGTAAGGTGCTCAAATAATTGTGTATCAAGAAACCAGGTAGGAAGCAAAAGGATCCTCCAACAGTACATTTGATAGGAGAATTCTCTGAATACATGTCAGAGAAGCCTAGGGTCACAAAGTATGGGAACCCAAGGAACCCCGTAGTAACAATAACCATTAATAAGGTTCCCATTGGAAACACTCTCATAGACCTAGGGGAAACCATTAATGTTATGACTGTTACTACCTTGGAGGAATTATAGTTAAAACCTCTTCTTAGACCTACCCCAACTATTTTGGAATTAGCAGATAAGACAAAGGTTATACCTGAAGGAATATTGGATGATATCATAGTTACATTAGCCTCATGGGAATACCCATTAGACTTTCTTGTCATTCATTCAAATGATCCTGCTAAAGGTCATCCCATTATCTTGGGAATACCTTGGTTGGCCAGAACCAATGCATTTATTGGCTGTAGAGAAGGTGAAATGACCATCTCAAATGGACTTTCTATACAGAAGCTTACCATATACCCACCAGCTCAACCTATAATGGAGAATATATGGTGGCTTGAATGTCCATATGAGAATGATAACTGGGAAGAGCCTGTGTTTTCGAGTGATCATTTCTATGCACTTCGGGAGAAAACAACAAAAAATGTGCTAAACTAGTTTATTTATGCTATCACGTGTGTTGATTTTCCACAATATTTTCCCCAACTTGAGTACATGTTTGGAAAAAAATTCATGAACAGTTGGACCCATCAACTTTTTCTTCGACATATTTTATTTTTAAGATAGATGATTCTACCACATCTCATACCATGCCCTATGAGATTAGTCCAGGGAAATTCCTACATATAAATTCCAGACTAGATGCAGACCAACAAAAACAGTTAGTAAATGTCCTTAAAAGACAAATCAGGGGCATTTTCTTGGGAATACACTGATATGAAGGGTATACACCCTGACACATGCATTCATCACATATATACCTAGGAAGAAGTAACACCTGTTAGGCAACCCCAGAGGAGGATGAACCCGACACTCAATCATATAGTGAAAGAAGAGATGCATAAGCTATTGAATGCCAGCTTTATGTATCCAATATCTGACAGTAAATGGGTATCCCCTCTTGTAGTGGTTCCAAATAAAGTAACAGGAAATGGATAATTTGTGTCGATTTTCGGGAACTTAATAAGGCCACTCTAAAGGATTATTTCCCCCTTCTCTTCATTGACCAAGTCTTGGATACCTTGTCAGGGAAGAAATACTTCTCCTTCCTGGATGGATATAGTGGGTACAACCAAATTCTCACAGCACCCAAGGATCAGGACAAGACTACTTTCACTTGTCCTTGGGGAACCTATGCCTATAGGGTCTTACCATTTGGTTTGTGTAATTATCTTGCCACATTTCAACAAGTAGTACTATGGATATTTGTTGACCTTATTCATGATTGTGTGGAAGTATACATGGAAGACTTTACAATATATGGAAATACTTACCAGGAATCCCTAGATAATCTAAATAAAATCCTTATCAGATGTCAAGAAATGAACCTATCCTTAAGTCATGAAAAATGTAAAATGTTGTTGATTGAAGGAGTAGTCTTCGGACATCATGTTTCATCTGAAGGGATTAAAGTGGATCCTGCTAAGATTGAGGTAATTGTCAAACTTCCACCCCCAAAGACTCAAAAAGAGGTAAGAAGCCTTCTTGGACATTCCATATACTACCGACGATTTATTGAGAATTTCACAAAGATTGTTGCACCCATGCTTGGATTGCTGATAAAAGATGTTGATTTTCTTTGGACTGACCAGTGTCAAACCGCCTTTGAAACTCTAAAAGGTAAATTATCTGTGGCACCAGTTCTTAGGGGACCCAATTGGGCCCTTCCATTTTACATATCCATTGATGCCTATGATACTGCAATAGGATGAGTATTAGGGAAGAAAGAATACCATCAGTCCTATGCCATTTATTTTGTGAGAAAGAACTTGTCCCTTTACGAGTTAAACTATACATTTACCAAAAATGAATTCTTGGCAGTTGTCCATGCCATCAATAAATTTCACAATTATATCACATGATATGAATTATTTGTACGTACATACCACTCTGACATTAGATTTCTCATGAATAAACCCATTACCAATGGTCGAGTGACTAGGTGGCTCGTGTTATTGCAAGAGTTCAATATCATTGTCCTTGACCGACCTGGAAAGGAGAACTTAGTAGTTGATTTTATTTCACGCATTAAACACGAGGGTGATGATATTCATGTTGATGATAGTTTTCTAGATGAGCATCTATTTTCCCTCTCTGTAAATACCCCATGGTTTTTAGACATGGAACATTATTCCTCCAAGGTAGTAACAGTCATAATGGCCACCACATGGTCCATCATGACAACTTCGTAGGATTTCTGGTATCTTATCTTCTCAGACACATTTATGAATAATCAAGTCTGTTCCAATACGAAAAAGGTAATGGCCAATCCAATAGTAGTTATCACTTTTCATGATAATTCTATGTTTTTCATGAGGTGAAAAATGAGTTGGTAACTTCCTAGTAGCCAAATAATTTTCCATGTCTGCAAACCATGGGGTATTTATAGAGAGGGAAAAGAGATGCTCATCTAGAAAACTATCATCAGCAGGAATATCATCACCCTCGTGTTTAATGCGTGAAATAAAATCAGCTACTAAGTTCTCCTTTCCAAGTCGGTCAAGGACAATGATATTGAACTCTTGCAATAACAGGACTCACCTAGTCACTCGACCATTGGTAATGGGTTTATTCATGAGAAATATAATGGAAGAGTGGTATGTATGTACAAATACTTTGTACCCTATGATATAATGGAGAAATTTATTGATGGAATGGACAACTACCAATAATTCCTTTTCGGTAACTGTAAAGTTTAACTCGGTAGGGGACAAGTTCTTTCTCACAAACTAAATGGCATATGACTGATGGTATTATTTTTTCCCTAACACTCATCCTATTGTAGTATCAGAGGCATCAATGGATATGTGAAATGGAAGGGCCCAATTGGGTCCCCTAAGAACTTGTGCCACATATAATTTAGATTTTAGAGTTTCAAAGGAGGTCTGACACTATTCACTCCAAAGAAAATCAACATCTTTTATCAGCAATCGAAACATGGGTGTAGCAATCTTTGTGAAATTCTCAATAAATCGTCGGTAGTATCTGACATGTCCAAGAAATATTCTTACCTCTTTTTGAGTCTTGGGGGGTGGAAGTTTGACGATTACCTCAATCTTAGCAGGATCCACTTTAATCCCTTCAGATGAAACGTGATGTCCTAATACTACCCCTTCAGTCAACAACATTTTACATTTTTCATGACTTAAGGATAGGTTCATTTCTTAACATTTGATAAGGACTTTCTTTAGATTACCCTCCTCGTAAGTATTTCCATATACTGTAAAGTCGTCCATGTATACTTCCATGCAATCATGAATAAGGTCGGGAAATATCCCTAGTACTGCTCATTGAAATGTGGCAGGAGCATTACACAAACCAAATGGTAAGACCATATAGGCATAGGTGCCCCAAGGACAAGTGAAAGTAGTCTGGTTTTGATCCTCTAGTGCTATGAGAATTTGGTTGTACCCGCTATATCCATCCAGGAAGGAGAATTATTTATTCCCTAACAAGGTATCCAAGACCTGGGCAATGATGTACCATGGGCATCTCTTTGACCTCTCTGTAAATACCCAATGGTTTGCAGACATGGAAAATTATTTGGCTACTAGGAAGTTACCAGCTCATTTGTCACCTCATGAAAAGCGTAGAATTATCACGCAAAGTGATAACTACTCTTGGGTTGGCCATGACCTTTTTCGTACTGGACCAGACTTGATTATTCATAGATTTTTCCGAGAAGATGAGATACCAGGAATCCTATGAAGTTGTCATGATGGACCATTTGGTTTCCATTTTGACACAGATAGGCGTGCAGGTAATGGTAGGTTCATGTTTTGATTATTTTATTTCGATGATCAAATCCTTTTTGCATATGATATTACATATGCTATGCTTCATTTAGACATTTTGAATGATTCTCAAAGGTTTATATATCAATTCACCATGAATTTGCACCAAGTATGTATAATTGACGTTTTTGCAATGATTTTGTGATCAATTTAGCTCAGTTAAATTTTTATGAAGATCTAACGTATGGTTTTCTTGCAAGAGGGATAAATCACAATCTGATCCTCCATCAGGTATCTCATCCAACACTTTGTTCAGCGCTTGATCCGGCAAGCGATCTGGCACTCCATCTGGCATGCGATCCGGCACTCAGAGCGCATTGAAGTTGGTGGTTGGTACATTGGCGGCCTTTGATGGACGAATCAGGGATTTGGGTTTTGCGCCCCCTCATTCTCTCCAACTATAGAGCTCGACACACCTCGGATTGGGCAGTTGCAACGATCGTTGAGTGGCTCATAAGATTGTTAGAAGATGTTGTTGTTAGAACTCATTTAATGATTTTACTATTTTTATAGGAGGTCGACCCTTCCAATGATCGACCTCTCAAGCTCTAATCACTTATAAATACCACTACCTATGGCACGACTGAAAGACAAAATTTTATTGTTTGATACAGACATTATCACCGATTTTGTTCTATACTCTGTTTTTATGCTTAATTACGGTATTGCGTTGATTTAGCATCTGCGTTTTTCTGTGGAATGTTGCCAAGACCTTTTGGGGGTCCCACTAGTGGTTTGGGTGATTGTGCATATCAATACATATTTGCGTTCATCTTGTTGCTTACTTAGATTTCAAAATTGTCTCTTTACTGTATGAATTTCTCAATTTTAATTATTGATGTGTGTCTATGTTAATTACAAATTGCTTATGTAATTATGTTTTCCTTAATTGAAGATTTCTTGATTGAACTGTGTATATCATAGAGGGACGTCCATGGTTATGTGTTAGTGATTATATCTTGTTTGCAGGTTGTAGGAGTTGGTTAATTGTAGAGTTATGTCTTTTTCTTCCTAGCTATAAGTTACCTTGCATGATACTAATTTAGATAGATTCATTGAAGTCTTGATAGATTAATTACTTTAGTTTGATAATTTTGACAGAGCATTAATTTAGATTGGTTTATTTGTAGCTTTGAAAGATTAGTTGTTTTAAGTTTTGATAGTTTTAACTTAGATAGGTTTAATTGCAACTTCAATTACTCTATGTAGGATTGTTTCATTCGTTAATATTGCTTCAGCATGATAGGATAGAAATAGATTTTGGATTATGATTTTTAATAGCATTTTGGTTGATTTTGAAGTATGATTTTTAATGATAGATTAGTTCATTTTATATTATGAAATATTAGTTATGAATTTGATTTGTAATTTCTAGTTGGCATTGGTTAAGAGTTAGAGGTTTGCACAAAGTGAATTTGAATTAAGATTTTTAATTATGAGTTTTTGAGTTTATAGCTTTGTTTGAGTTAGTGATTTCAAATAGAGTGTTTTTTAGTAGTTGATGATTGATGTACAATGTTTAGAGATCACATGGATTCCATAAATACTTAGTTTTGCTTCTATGATGGAAAAACTCTCTATAGATTGACTTATCCATACTTTCCATTTCTCTGTAGAAATCAGCATTGAATTAATTCCACTTGCACTGTAACTAATAATCAGATGCCATCTTGATGTTATTCAACACCGAAGACATAATCATTACCTTTGAATACTTTCTTTCTTTTTACTGCAAGATAGAAATAGTTTTGATCAATTAGAATTTGAATACAGACATAACATTTTTACTTTTGGTTAAGTAGATTAAAATTTATTCTTTGCAAGATAGAAATAGTTATGAGTTC
Source organism: Picea engelmannii (assembly GCA_009831015.1). NCBI lineage: Eukaryota > Viridiplantae > Streptophyta > Pinopsida > Pinales > Pinaceae > Picea > Picea engelmannii. The sequence goes on along the minus strand of ML777461.1, from coordinate 329,645 downwards.
TTTTTAAGAATAGAGTTCACTTGTCAAAATAGTTTTTATAGAGTAATTGTTTACTTTATTACTTACTTTCTCAGAGATAGATAGATCAAATAATTCAGAAATAGATTGCTTGGTGTTGCTTATTTAAAAAGAGATTGAATAGATTAACTAGCTTTGAAATAGATTGCTTGTTATTTTCTTATTTAGAAATAGTCCATAGCTCATTGTTTAAGGTTACTTAGGGTAAATAGTTCATAATTCTAGAATTATTTGAAGCTCATTAATTGAAGGTTGCTTTACATAGAATTTGCTAATTAACTAGATTTGAAAAGTCATCTCTTTAGAAAGTAGAATTGTAAATTGGATAGAGTATTGATATCACCCTAGGGTAGACCATCTCCTTAGTTAGACAATCATTCCATTAGATTTTATTCCTTGGCTCATACAGTTCCACAACTCTAAGTTTACTTACCCTGGGTTGACAATTTAATTGAGAGAATTAGTACATATAGAATACCCATCACTGAGAAGATTTTCACAGGTTTCTCAAGGATCCCTTTGTGAACCATCTCAAAGGTTTCAACATTGTATTTTAAATCTTTCCAACCACTTTTACCCTATGTTCCTTTATCCCCTTCTTCCCACAAGGTAAGGTATAATCCTTCCTAGCATAGCCAATCCCAATTCAAAAAAAAGGATAGGGGGGATGCAACGGATAAGGATGGACAGTGGTAAGTATGGAGGGAACAAACGATGACTTTTCACAGACCCATCTAGTATCATCCCATCCTAAAATGAAAACAACTTACTAGGGCACCGTGTTACCCTTCCAGGTATAAACGAGGAAAAGAGCATAATTTCCAAGAAAACATCATGAAATGAAGAAGGATTCAAAACAACATATTCAAGTACTTCAAAAATCAGAGTGATACATATCATGATACCCAGACTCATTACCTCATGGATAAATACCCACCTCTACTTCAAGACTAAGATGGTGGGATGGATACTATTGTTGGTGATGAATGGACTCCACTAAAGAAAAGAGGGGCCATTCCCAAGTTGTCTGGCTCTTGGTACTCCATGTCTAGAACCTATGGGCCTTGAGACGTGATCTCCTTAGTTATCCCTAGGCTAGGGGATAACATGATGCATTTTTTCATGTTCCCAAGGAAAAGAGGAACAAGCTAGACAATAAGGTAGTCAAGTGTATTTTCATTGGTTACAAGGATGGAATGAAAGGATATGAGTTTTGGGATCTGGTGATGAGGAAAATAGTTTATAATCAAGATGTGATCTTCAAGGAAGTTGAAGGTATTTTCAATATTGAAGAGAATCAAAGGGAGAAAGAAATATAGGAATTAATGTTTGAGATAAGGAATGAGGAACATGATTCAAATGAGTCGATTGAATCGGATGAAGAGGTGGAACTATAGACTTTGGTTGCAATGAGGTCTAGATAAGTAATGAAACAATTTGAAAGGTATAGTCCACTTTATTTTTGTTTCACACTTGTGTTATCTTCCATTTATAATGATCCTAGGTCAGTCAACGAGGTAGTCGACTCGATAGAGGGTAGACTCTAGAAGGAGGCCATGGTTGATGAAATGGAATCCTTGCATAAGAATGAGACATGGGATTTGGTTGAGATACCTAATGGAAGAAAAATCATTGGTCTAAAGTGGGTGTTCAAGAAAAGTTTGAATGCAACAAGTAAATTCGAGAATTACAAATCTCAAGTGGTAGAGAAAGGGTACTCCCAAGTCAAGGTAGTCAAATTTGGTGAGATTTATCTCATGTTGCAAAATTATCTTCCATTAGAGAACTAATGTGCCTGGCTATAAAATTTGATATTGAGATAGAGTAAATCGATTTGAAGACAGTGTTCCTACATGGGGACTTGGAAGAAGAGATCTACATGAAATAACCTGAAGGATTTGTAGTAAAGGGAAAGAAAGAGATAGTGTGCAAGATGAACAAATCCATTTATGGTCTAAAGAAATCACCAAGGATGTGGTATCAAAATTTCAACACATACATTCTTGGATTGGGATTTGTGAGAAGCAAGGTTGATCATTGTGTATATTCTAAGAAAGAAGGAGGTTGTTTCTTCTATGTAGAATTGTATGTCGATGACATGTTGTTGGTTGGAAACAACATTGATACTATAAATAAGGTGAATATGCAACTATCCTCCAATTTTGACATGAAGGATTTCAATGTTGGTAAGTTCATTATGGGAATGGAGATTAAGAGAGATCGGGTAGTTAGAAAATTGTAGTTAAATCAGTGGAAGTACGTTGAAACTGTCTTAATATGTTTCAACATGAAGGAGTGCAAACCTATCAAAGTACCTATTCCTGTAGAGGTACAAATAACTATTGAACAATGTCCAAAGAAGGGAAAATTTCTTGGGCTATATATCGCCCATGGCATAATTTTCCATGCTTTTTCCAAAAACAAGATTTGCCAATTTCCATTTTTTCTAAAAGTAATTCACCCAAATTCTATAGAATAAAATTATTTTACCTCGAAAATAGCCCAAATTTTATAGAAACTATATAAAATCCTTAGAAAAGGGAATATTAAAAAAAAATTGTCGTCAAACATTTTATACTTTGCATATTAAGGACTAGTAAGATTCGCCAAAGTTTCTACATTCTAAGATAAATTTTCATCCTTAAAATTATCCCTGGGACTCCAAATACACAAGAATAAATAGACTACATGGAATGTGTTCCCTATGCTAGTGTTGTTGGTAGTCTAATATATGCAATGGTATTCACTCGACCAGATATTTCCCATGTAGTGGGAGTATTGAGCAGGTACATGTCGACACCTGGGAAAGAGATCTAGATTGTTGTCAAGAGAGTGTCCAGGTACTTGTGTGGAACAACATAGTATGGAATATGTTACCAAGAGAAACCTGAAATTGATAGGGAAGTGAATGTACATGGCTTTGTCAATGCCTACTGCGTTGGAGATCTTGATTCACGAAGGTCGACTAGCACATATGTTTTTAATATGTTCGATGGAGAAATTATTTGGATAAGTAAAATACATGAATTTTTATCCTTGTCGACAAAAATGCTAAATACATGGCATCCACCCATGCAATCAAGGAATCAATTCAGATGCATAGAATGTGTTCAAGGATTTTGACACTCATAGTGCACTTTTCTTGGAAAATAACCTATATTACCATTCCAGGATGAAGCATATTGATGTACAATACCATTTTGTGAGAGACATGGTGGAAAGCAAGAAGTTATTGTTGGAGAAGGTAAACACTTTGGAAAATAGTGTAGACTCTTTGACCAAGTTTGTGAGTGCAATGAAGTTCTCTTGGTGTAGATATGCAATGGGAATTACTACCTTGGGTAATTGAATAAATTCCAATTTCACATGTCTCTGCAAACAAGACAACAAGTAGGACAATGTTGAGTTGTTATATTCTTTGCAGTGGAAACTCGATCTAACTCAATGACTAGTAGAGGATAATCGACTAGGGGATGAATTGAATGGACGGTTAGTTGAAGTCGATGGTTGAAAAAATAGTTTGAATGGGTAAGTTGACTGGTATCTTACTAGAGGTCGAAAGTTTAACCAACAAGAGATCGAATGGATGGTCGATTGGTATCTGAATGGTAGTCAACTAGTTCATAGCCAATTTGTATTAGAGTACTGGTGGTTGAAACCTATAATAGAATCCCAAGATTCGTGGGATTGCAACCAATCATCTTCATGGATCTATAGCCTTTTTAGATCCCACAAATTAGCATTTTACATGTTGTATATGTATACAAATAGTGAATTATGTAATATTGTCTGACTCTTTTGTTGTAAACTCTTAGTTTAAGAGAGAGTGTTGTAATTGTTCCTTGTAAGAGAGCATTGGTCATGAAGATGTAAGCCAAAATGGATATAGGGTTGTTCTTGTGGTAAAGAAAAATATTAGGATGATGAATTGTTCTTATGTGTGTATCAAGGTTAGTCATGTAACTCTTTATTCACTGAATGAATAAGACAACAAGGAGTAGTAGTCACTAAATCATTGTTGTTTTTCCTGGTTAAGGGTTTCCAGGGTAAATCTCTGTGTACTGCGTGTGATTGTCATTGTCTACTTTATGTTTAATCATGTCTTCTCTCTTCTGAGTCGTTTAGTTTATCTACATGATTATGGTCAAGGATTTTTTCTGTTTTTATTTATTAGCAAGGAGGAGATGGATCCAATCTTCAAATTGGAACCTTTTTTCATGGGTTCCAAGTGAATATTCTCTCCCAATGGACCCTAGAATATTATCCATATATGGAGATATCTAGTGACCTTATGTGGGTTATGATGGCATACCTCTCCATAATTTTTTGTGATGAATCCATGCTTAGAGACATTGGAGACAAGCTAGGCTATTATATTGATCGAGCTACACCAAAAGGAAATATTTATTTTTGTGCTAGAAATTGTGTGAAAATCGATCTAGAAAAGGGCCTTGTGAAAGTCATAAAAATCAATATGGAGGGATGGATCCATTTTCAAACCCTATACTATGAGAATATCCCTTTCAAATGCAATACTTTTCATGAGTAAGAAAATTTTGCAAAGAGCTTCCTAAGAACCTAAGAAATCCAATGCCCCCCAAAATAATCTCAAAATCCATCCAATGAAATAGAGAAAGAATATTTCAAGAATATATCTAGAAGGCATAGGAATAGATATTTCAAGGGGACACATATCATGAAAATATCCCGATCTAACCCTTACATCTTTCCAATATTATATTTGAGGTTTTTGAAGATCCAAAGGAAGAAGAAAAGGAAAGGATTGAGGCATATCCATCAAACACCCCTTTACATCATACAATTGGATCAGTATCATTTAAGGCCCAAGTTGTAATGTCCCTTTCCAAATAAGAGCTCCAGAGAGGAGTCTTAATGGTCTAAACCACCCTGTTAGACTATAGTCGGGGCCAAAAAGGGGTAAACAGGGTTGCTAGAGGTCACTCCAGTCAAAGGTGTTATATTCGGAAAGTGACATTGAGATAAACGTGGTTAAAAGTGCTTTTAAGACAATTTGAGCTAAAAATAGAACAAGCGAGCTAAAATTAGAAGTCAACAGCGAATTAGGGTTTCGGGAAGCTATAAGAGAAGGTTCAGCGACCTAATTCATCATTATGTAGATTTTGACTTGTCATTAAGGAGAGAGGCACATCTCAGGAGTTCAGTGGATTCTAGGAGGAAGACATCAGTTGTCTGATTTCAGTATTGAGATACACACCCTAGTCACCGGGAATATCACACAAGTCTTCCATCATTATTCAACATCATTTACATAGATTCCAGCAGCAAGGATGCACTTATTCAGGGTGAGGGCGCAGCTTCTAAGGAGGTTCAGTGGATCGACTTCTCCCTTTCAGGGAGATTTCAGAGATTCCCCTCCGACGCAGTTGAGAGGAAGGCAAGGTGCATATTTTTCCTAGTTCCTCATCGGATTCTGAAAAAGGAATCATCTGGGATGCACTATCCAGACATTGGGAATGAGAGACTTGGGGAAGACACATTTGGGGTTCCCGAGCGATCATTAGTTCAAATCCTGGGAAATCTTTCCAACCCATTTCACAGTAGACCTGGGAGATCAATTTGAGACACACATCAGCCAATTCCGATGGTGGAATCACTAGGGAGTAGTTTTCCAGAGTAGAGGGGTTGCATTTCCCCCAGGAGGATCCATCTAGGGACTAGATACACCAGTTGAGGTCCGGACAGTCACCGGGATTGTAAGGCAAAGAAGGGCACATTTTTTGGGACAGTTTCCAGGCATTTCCAAGAGGTATAGCCACCAGGGAGAACTTTCCAGACTTGCAGCAGTTGTCGTATGAGCTGGCATATCCACAATAGTTCTTCATCTCATCTATTGCATTCCACAACATTATTTGAGTATCAGATATTATTTTTTTAGTTTCTATTGTATTGCGACTAAGATCCTTTTGTCATTGATCTAGCCGAGTGATTCATTTTATTCAACCGCATTTGGAATTTGTACTCCACAGAGATTTCATAATATAATCTTTGTAGTCTTTTGTATCCATTATTATTTGAATGCTCATCTATATGTTGTAAACAATTAATCCTACACACACATTAGCAAAGTGTCCTAGACTAGCCAAGTCAGGAACATTATAGTGGTATCAGAGCTTTAGTGTTGTCAGCCTGTGACTAAAGACGATGAGTGCAGCAGAGAACCCAGGGGGTCGTGAGCACATAGGCGACGAATATGTCACTTACAACAGACGCAAGGAGGGAAGACCTAGATCTAATTTTCCACCTTTTCCTCCCAACTCATAAGAAGAGGAAGAGGCACAGAGGGAAGTAGAGAGAAGGGCAGAATATGAGGCTAAGTGTGAGGCAGAGAGGATGTTAGGAGACATATATGAGATACCAGAGAGCAATGCTAAATCTCCCATGGACCCAGATGCATCCTTCATGCAATTACTCGACAATCTGGTAGTCATTCAATATGCCATGACTCATTGTTTGGTGCAAACGGTTGATAGAATGGATATAGTGAGCACCTCGGGCACACAATCCCCACATGTAGCACATGGGAACTTAGGGGAAAGTAGTAGAATTGTCTCCTACTCGCACATACACCTCTTTGAGTAGGATTCCCAGTCCATTGTTCCCTAGTTTCCAAAGGGCACCCTAGGTAGCAGCACAACAGTCAATATCACAGAGGTTTCCCACTCAACCGGAGGACATTGCATAGTACAAGAGGGAGTATGCAACATTGGTTCCTGACTTCCATTAGGACATGACCCTAGTCGAGTATTGTGGACTCAGGCTTAGGAACCACCCCAGAGAGCCACAGAGAGGAGGATAATAGTCGCAGCAGGGGAATACCATTGATTTCATCGAGAAAGTTAGTAAACTCACCATACCTTCTTTTGACAAATCATCCAAATGCACCACCAGATCTTGGGTACAAAAGCTAGACACATACTACAAGCTCAACCAGATGACCGAGACCGAGACCATTAGTCTCACAACCCTACACTTGGAGGGTGAGGCACACGAGTGGTGGCATCATGGATTGGTGATGTTGGGTCACAGTCACATCACCTCCTATAGGGAGTTCGTAGAGAGTCTCATGGACAAGTTTGACAGGAGGGATCTTGAGATTCACTTCAGGAATCTAGCCCAGTTGAGACAAACTGGCACAACATAGGCGTTCATCATGGAGTTTCAGTGGGTAGCAGTGGCCGTGACAGATATATCAGATACTAGGCTGATAATGTTATTCATAGAGGGACTCGCAGATCCCTTGAGAGGATGGGTGAAGGCATGCAGGCCTCACACCTTGCAAAATGCCATCTTACACACTCGATATTTGGATAACTTGGTGCCAAAGACTAAACCCTTTTCTAGACCCTTCATACCACAAAAGGACCGAGATAGGAAGCCATTCCAGAGAGAATGGAAGGGCAAGGAGAAGTTGGATGATGAGACGAGGTGAGAGATTATGAGGAAGAATCTTTTCTTCAACTGTAGAGACCCTTGGGTCCCAGGCCACAGTTGCATGGGCAAGGGAGGGATTCATTATATTGATGTGGAAATAGACAGTGTGGATAGTGAGGAGGAGGAGAAGGACAGTGGATCCACTAGCTCAAAGGAGAAATCATCATAGGCAGAGAAGCAACTTCTCCGTAGACCAATGACACTAGCAGGGGCCCACCCACTGGTAGTTCCATAACCTCCTAAGCAAGATAATAGATGGAAACCAACAAAGGGAGGAGTTATAGTGACCCTTTCTGGTGTTCACAGGTATGATAGCCTTCAGATCAGAGGGACTATTCAAGGACAATGGAAAATCTCCCTGATAGATGGTGGGGCCACCCACAACTTTATTGATGCTTCATTGGTATTAATACAGGAAATTCAAACAAAGGAGTTTGAGGGGTTTGATTTTGCAGTAGAAGATGGCCATACAATGGAGTGTCTAGACAGATTTCCAGAATTGGAGATAAAGTTAGGAAACTACACAGTGAGAGATACATTTTATGTGGTTGAACTATCTGACACAGATGTGGTATTAGGATTCCAGTGGATGATCACCTTGGAAAAAATCACCACCAATCATCAAACCTTAGAGATGGGGTTTAGAGACAGTGAGAGGAAGAGGGTTATTCTGAGAGGCATGTCAATTGGAGCACCCAGGACAATTTTAGCCAAGAGGATGGAGAGGATATTCAGACATGGGGAGGTAGCATATGTCGCAGAGTGCTTGATCACTACGTGGAAGGATTCATAGGGTCGACAACAGTATCATACAGAGATCATGATCTTGTTGGGATGACATCAACAATTTTTTGGGTCGATTCCACCAGGGAGACCACCTAACAGGGGGTTTGAGCACACCATTGAGTTGGAGGAGGGGGGAAAACCTATGATCACACCCCCCTATTGTCATCCTAGGAGGTTCAAGGATGAGATAGAGAAAGAAATTAAGGAATTTCTAGTGACGGGACACATCATACCAAGCAACATTCCATTCTCCTCTTCAGTTGTCTTAGTTCTGAAGAAGGATGGTACCATGAGGATGTGAATTGATTATTGGGCCTTGAACAATAAAACCATCAAGAACTGGTATCCTATCCCTTGCATTGACGAGTTGATGGATGAACTGGATGGGGAATTTTTCTTCTCAAATATTGATCTGTTCTCTAGGTATCATCAGATCAACATCCGAGAGCACGACATAGAGAAGATGGCATTTCAGTGTCACTTTGGACATTTTGAGTTTCTGGTTATGCCATTTGGACTAACCAATGCACCAACTACATTTTAGTCTTGCATGAACCACATATTTAGGGGTCAGTTGAGGAAATCAGTCTTGGTTTTCTTCGAAGACATCTTGGTCTACAACAAGACATGGCAGGAGCATATGAGGCACTTAGATGAGGTTTTGAGCATCATGGAGGTGCAATCACTATACGCCGAAGAGCCCAAGTGTGAGTTCGGTATGAAAAAACTACTTTACTTGGGCCACATCATCAATGCACATGGGGTACAGTTACACCAGGAGAAGATCAGGGCCATTCTGGATTGGCCAACACCTAGGAACATGAAATATTTGAGGAGCATCTTCGGGTTATGTAGATATTACAGGCAGTTTGTCAAGGGGTTTTCTCAGCTTGGAGCACCATTGATGGATCTCACCAAGCAGTGGGCTTTCATCTGGACTGATGAGTCATAGAAATCCTTCGATCACATGAAGGAACTCATGGGTACATGTCCAATTTTAGCATTACCAGACTTCACTCTGCCATTTGTATTAGAGTGTGATGCATCCAGCAAGGGTATAGGGGCAGTTTTGATGCAAGGAGGACACCCCATTGTATTCGAGAGCAGGAAGCTCAGTCAGCTCGAGAGGTTGTACTCCATATATGACAAGGAAATGATGGCAATCATGCATGCCTTGACCAAATTCAGACAATATTTGGTGGCCAACAAATTCATGGTCAAAATAGATCACAACAGCTTGAAGTATTTCCTTGAGCAGAAGGACGTCAGTGAGAGCTAGAAGAAATGGGTGACGAAGGTAAATGAATTTGACTTCGATGTAGAGTATGTCAAGGGGAAGAAGAACATTATGGCCGATGTACTATTGAGGAGACCTGTGGCATGTTCTTTGATGGATATTTCAACATATTGGAAATCCCACTTGTTAGTGGAATATTCCAAGAACAAGTTCACTTGTGAGGTTATGGATGGGAAGATACAAGATGACAGGTATAGGGTCATTGAAGATGTAATATTCTACAAGGAAAAAGTCTACTTAGTGCCATATTTGAGGCTCAAGAAGAATATCCTCACAGTCGTTCATGATTCACCACTAGTAGGCCATTGAGGGTTTTTCAAAACATACAAACAGATCAGGGAGAGGTTCTCATGGAAGGGTCTCAAATAGGATGTTATGAGGCACACCAGTGAGTGTGTGAATTGCCAGCAGAACAAGTCAGAGCATACTCTTCTAGTAGGGCTACTTCAGCCACTTCCCATTCCAGAGAAAAAATGGGAAAGTATATCAATTAACTTCATCACAGGCCTACCCAAGGTCCAGGGTAAGGATTGTATCTATGTAGTGGTTGACAGATTAACCGAGTTTTCTCACTTCTATGCCATACCGGCAGAGTATTGTGTTGTTTGGGTAGTTGTTTTATTCTTCATGGAGGTCTTCAGACTTCATGGGTTGTCGAGGAACATCATCAGTGACATGGGCAGTCGGTTTATTGGGACATTCTAAAGGGATTTGTTTATATTGGTGGGTATAGATTTGACACCCGGCACTGGATATCACCCTCAGAAAGATGGGAAGACCAAGATTGTCAACAAGTGGGTTGAAGGGTATTTGAGGAACTATGTAGGTGGAAAACAAAGAACATGGGTCAAGTGGCTACATTTAGGAGAGCATTTCTACAACACCACTTTCCACATGTCCATTGGTATGACACCCTTCTAAGCATTGTACAAATATGATGCTCCCACTTTGGTAGACTTGGTTTTTAGGGAGAGCAGAGCTCCCAAGGCCAAGGATTGGATCACAAAGAGTCGGGAGATTCTCAATTTGTTGAAAGAGAATCTACAGACAACACAGAACCGACAGGATATGAGTGTGGAAAGGCACAGGATAGAGTGCAGCTTTGAGGTTGGGGATCCATTTTTCTTGAGACTCCAACCTTACAGATAATCATATCTCAAGAAGAGTGGGGTCGAGAAGCTCAAGCCCAGATTTTATGTCCCTTATAGGATCATCCATCGAGTATGAGAGGTTTCTTATGAGCTAGATATTACAGAGGGCAGCAAGATTCACAACGTGTTCCATGTATCTTGTCTCAAAACGGAAGTGGGACAATTCATCAACACATCATAGGAGCTTCCCCCTTTGGTTGAGGAGGGACAATTGGAGTTGTTTATGGAAGAGGTAATGGAGTTCCAGGAGAAGAAACTGAGGAGAAGGGTCATCAAAGAGTGTTTGATCAGATGGAGAGGGATTCCAGTAGAGGACGCTATTTGGGAAAGCGAGCAAGTGTTGCAGCACCTAGATTGGTATTGCTTGAGGATAAGAAATTTTCGGGAAGGGAGGACTGTAATGTCCCTTTCCAAATAGGAGCTCCAGAGAAGAAGCCTAATGGTCTAAACCACCCCGTTAGACTATAGCTAGGGTCAGAAATGGGTAAACAGGGTTACTAGAGGTCACTCTAGTCAAAGGTGTTATATTCAGAAAGTGACATTGAGAAAAAATGGCTAAAAGCGATTTTAATCCAATTTGAGCTAAAAATATAATAGACAAGCTAAAATTAGAAGTCAACAATGAACTAGGGTTTCATGCCACTATAAGAGAAGGTTCAATGACCTAATTCATCATTATGTATATTTTGACTTGTCATTGAGGAGAGAGGTTCATCTCAGGAGAGATAGTTCAGTGGATTCTAGGAGGAAGACACCAGTTGGTTGATTTCAGTGTTATCTCCTCAAATAAATTAATCAAGTTGTTTTATTTTAGGTGATAGGATGTCATTTGAAAACACATTTTTAAAATTTTAAAAGCTCATTTTTAGGGCTTTATGCATGTAATAAAGTTAGATAAAACATTTGGTTTCATTTTTATTTGATTTAAGTCAAATCTCAGGTTTCGGTGGCTTAGGCGCTTCTTCAAAAGTGCTTCTTAGCTACCGAAAGCCTTATCTTTCGGCAGCTTAAACAAAGAAATTCAGGGTTATTTTATCCACCGAAATCGCAAGAGCGTGGGAAGAGTCAGCATGTCCTTTCACACGCTTAAACCGTCGGGTTTGAGGTTTTATAATTGCAATTAGCCGCCGAAAAGACAGGAGAAAAAACCGTTTAGAGACTTGGAGATTATCTCTTCATGATATAGTGAATCTTTTCAAATTGTTGTTTCATCAAACCACATGATTACATACTTCTCATCATTACAATCATCAACCATGATTGTTTCAAATCTCAAGCCACTCTTTCGCATCCCTTGTAATCAACGCCACGTTCTAATGCACCCCTCATACTTATCATCCCTGTCACAGCCGAGCCAAATCTTCCTAAGTCTACGCTGTGTAATTTTCCCCCAAAACTCGATTTTCCAATTGCAGGTGTACAGGAACATTGTGACAGATGAAGAAAGGAGGATCAACTCTGAGGAAAGAGCTAGACGATATCAGTTACTTGGAATCGCACCCGGAGGTATGCCAACTTTTTCAGAGATGCAGGTTGCTATATTTTTTGTAAAAAATTACAGAGCTCTCACCAACAGGTGGTAGAATATTTTTCCCCGACTTTCGATGGAACGAAAGCAGTCATTGGTCAAGATGAATTCTAGGTGGATGAAGCCCTCATAGCTGAGGTGACAGAGCTTCCCAGGACTGGAGAAAACTGGTTCAAAACCATTGTCACAAAGAATTTTGAATTCGGATCCTACTTGAAACCAGAACACAAGGGTTTGATATGGAAGAAAGACATTCCTATGTCTTTCCTTGAAGAGAAATGACAACAGTTACTAAAATCCATTTTGGTTTATATAATGTGTGAAGGTAGATATAATAGGGTGATGATTTACCATTTCAAACTCATGAATCATTTCACTGGTAGAAACCCACTCAATCTGCCCTATTATCTCCACAAAAGCTTATCTAAGATGGCTCATCAGGTCAAGGCTAAGCCCAATAAATTTGCAGGCAGGCTATCCCACCATGATTTGATTAAAATCTTGGTTTATGAGCTGTTGCAGAGAAGAATCAAAGAATGGAATTACTTTTTGTTCTGGAATGATTTTCAGGCTAATGTACAGCCAGAGGATAAAAAGAGTCTTCATTCCAAGAAGTCTTCTACTCCCAGAAGTGGAAAGAGGAGGAGGAGAGCTATCTCTCCAGTTCCAGTTAATCATCCCTCTCCTTCTTCTAAGCTTAATAAAACTAAGAAGAAACTAAACTTCAACAGTGAAACAGAGAAGGCCGAAGAACCCCCAATGAACAAGAGCATTCGTTATATTCCCTACATAGGCTCGGAGGATGAAGAGCACCATATTGAAACAGGGCATGAAGATTCAGTTACCACAGGGAACAAAATTTCAGTATATGTAGATGTATTCACAGCAAGGTATGAAGATCTTCCATCACCTACACCCCAAGAAGAAAAAGAACTACAAGTTGCAGATGCCTCATCTAGAAAAACAGTGAAGCAGAGTAAATCAAAGGAAAACAAGAAGATTAAAAATAAGTTATCTCAACAAGAAGTGCTAGAAAGGGTAATTAAAACCAGATATGAAACCATGTCGAAGAATTTTTTAGAAAGCAACTCAACCTTAGAAAGATTAGCACATGAAAGAATAAAGGAAAAGAAAAAGAAGGAGAAGATTTTAAAAGATTACAACAGCTTATGGAGAGTAACTCAGGACTTGAAGAAAAAGGTCAAAGCTTTAAGGTCGTAAGCTATGTATTCAAAACACCAGTCTCAAACACATGCTACTCTCAAAACCCTAGCAGAGGTAGCAATTCAATACAATGAACCAGAGGCAGCCAACAATCCTACAGTTTTTTAGCAAGATGCAGAAGCCTTAGAAGATCAGCCCTAAGGCGTTTTGGAGCTAAGACAAAAGGTATTTTGAAATTTTGATAATTTCACTAAAACAGACCTTTCGATGGCTTAGGCGAACATTTCGATTGTTCATTAGCCACCGAAAGCACTGACAGGGAAGAAAGTTAGTATTTTTGCACAGATCCAGATTTTCCTTGTCCAAAATGCTCAGGAATAGTTCCAATCGATAGACAATAATTAATGACATCTTTATCAAGAATCTATTTTGATTTTGGAGATGCTCTACAAGGCAGAAAGGTAAAAATTGGTTAGCTATTTTCAGGGATAAAACTGTTTTATTGTCAGCAGGTGTCATTTTCAACTTCTCTCATATCTCATGAAAATCCATCATCCTTGGAAGGCTTACTACACCTGTCAAATAATATGAAGGACATGAAGATCACCCAAGAATAGGAATTGACCTATTTTATAGGATCTTTGCCTATTTTTCTTGGGCCAGTTATTGACTTTCTATTTTTGGCAAAATTCGATCCAGTATCCTAGGATATTGAAACTTTTTGTAAAGGCTATAAAGCCAAAAATATTGGAAGAATGAAGGGTTCGACTTTGAGTTCTAGACTCTATTGTTATTGTGATACAAACACTTTCTTTAATATATTCAGCCTGCAATCTTCTTTCATTGTTTTTGTCAAACTTTCTTTTCATTTCTATTCTATGCCTATGAGTTGAAATTATTTCTTTGTCTCTGTTTAAATGTCCTATGGTAACTGTCATCTTACCTTTGATTATTAAACAAGAATCATAAGCATCCATTTCTAGTTTATTGACCCATCATATATATGTTTTATGTATGTTCTGGTTAATTGATTGGTTTCTTATCCATCTGATCTAAAAACCTATCTGATAATAGCTCTTGAAGGCCTTGTATTGTTTGAATATAACTAGACTGTCTTGAAGATACAATCCAGTGATTCAGATATTCATCTTGATCCAACTCCACACCCATTATTGAGTAAAAAATTACAAAAAATAGTTAAGTTACTAGGCATCTTTGAGATACAACCTAGGAGAGTTTCCTGGAGTGATAACAAATTGGCGCCATTGTCGGGGATGGAGATTGAAGCTTAGCTTCCTTGGGAAACGACATAGATCCAACTTTGATGATAGACAAAGTGTGGACATTGTTTCGGTTTTAATCATCTATTCGGAGACTCCATTGGAACGAAGTGGCTCCGAGAAGGGCTCATACCAGAGAAAATCAAGAAAGGCCACTGGCAACACCAGTTTCAAACACTGAGAAGATCATCAGAAGTGGAAAATCACTGCAAAGACAAACTTCCAGATCTGCAAGAGCATCTAGACCATGTATTTCAAGAAGCACTTCTTCATTTGTATCTAGAGAACCTCTTGTCAAATCCACTTCTGCTAAAACTTCTAGTTCTCAGAAAATTGTAATTGAGTCAGAAAGCTTGAAGGGTGATGAGCCTTGAATTTCTTCTGATGTTATAGATCCTATTTCTGAGCATATTACTATATCCAACTTAGGAGGAGAAGTTGTAGAATCTATGCAAGAAGAGGACTCTTCCTCTTCCTTGAATTCTTCACAAACTGAGCCTGGAACTTTTTTTTTCTATACCCATACCAGTTTCTCATTCTTGAAGATATTTTACAAGACATTTCCTCTAAGAGTGAGGAAAACTTGGCCTTACTGCTTGGATAGTTTTACAGAGATTCTTATTTCCCACCTTATTCAGGAACCACATTCCAGGGAAGTCACTCTACCATTGCTTCCACTTCATTCCTCAGTGAAGTAAAACCACCATTGTCCATAGTCCCACCTGTCCCATCTCAGCCATCATCTACAAAAAATTCTTCCCATGCATCAACCCCTAAGATCGCCATGGCTGCTCCTTTGAAAAAAATGGAACAGATCTTAGCCAATAGGTATGCTCCTCTTGTTTTTCCTAATCCCTTGTCAACCATGCCAACAGGATATTATCAAAAGTACATGCCCAAGTTTACTGGATCTAGAGATTATACTACTGAAGAGAACATAGAGGCTTTCTATGCCTATGATGAGAACATTAACACTTCTGAGGAAGATCTTTGGACCAAAATTTTTGTGTAGAGCTTGGATGGTCAATGTTAGGGTCCTAACCCGCACATAGGTAGAGAAATATATTCAGATGTAATAAAGGTCAATATTAATAAGGCCTTTCAATAAAATAGAATAAGGCAGATGTAAGAAGACCTAAGAGAAGCTTTCGCTTCTAGAAGGATCTTCCTCTAGATGCTTCTCTTGATAGACATATTTAGTATAAATAAGGGTCGAGGGTATGAAAACCCTAGCTTGGAGATTATTGTAACAGAGCACTGCTCGAATGGAGGTTGCCCCCTCGAAGAGGCCCGTGAACATTGCTTTCTAAATCTAAGTGTTATTTTTGTTGTTGTTCTTATATCATTTATGTGTTATTGTGGAGATTATGCTGGTTATATTACTATTATTCTGCCATTTCTAGCATTTTATTTCTGTTCTGCATACTTTTTATATCTGGTATATTATAAGTGGTATCAAAGCACTTTCCTTGGCAGAAATTGTGGGAAATTTTTTCAGGGTAGAGATGTATTCCAGCGTCTTTAAGCCACAGAGATCTGTCATTACGCGCATAAACCCGCGGTTGAGGGATTCATACACGCAGGAAATACAAGTGGTTCTTAAGCGCACATCTGTTGGCCAACCTTGTAACCCCTGTTGGTACCGCTTCAAGTGGTAGCGCATCAGACAACACCTGTGTACGGATCGGCCTAGATTTCCTGAAGCCCTCTTTAGATAAACTGATCGGCCGCCTGACTGCTATAATGCCACCGAGAACAACACTCAGGAATATACTCTCTAGTACCTAGGTAGTCGGGTAGTATGGCTAAGGGTACGGTCTATCCTCCTTAGTTAGTGCCCTGAGATATTGGGCCGAGTACTATTGTTGGACCCCGCACATATATCAAAGAGCTATAGCACAGGGAAAACCCTTATCTGTAGAACCCTTGAATACCTAACCCTTGGGGGACAGAAACATAAACAAATTAAAACAGACAAGATCTGTTGCCGTGCAACTGTGTTCGGGTTGTCAAATCACTACACTTTTCTTATTGGTTAATAATTTGGGGATTTCATTGCTGCAGTATTCTTCAGACCGGAGTATAACTCCGCAAGTGTAAAAAAAATAAAAAAACAAGTCTGGAAATTTTTTCACCATTATTTGAGACCTATTCCATTGGATTCATCTCTTCACCCTTATCACATTCATCCATATCATTTTTCGGAAGAAAATTTGACCCCACCCGCCCCTTTTTAGTTCACCCATCCTCATGGCCCATACCTGTAGCCAAGACCTGGAAGCTCGCTTCAACACCTTTTAATCTAGTCTCCTCGAGACCCAAAAAAAAGTAAAACAACTCAGTGCCAATGTTGCCTCCATCGATACAACCATAAATACAACCATGCAATCCTCAATGGAGGAAGTCAAACAAGAACTGATCACCCAGCTTGAATCTATATTTGCATCACTCTGCACCAAACTGAAGCTCCCTACAGATGACCCTTTCTCTGACGCACCTCCAAAGACTGAAGGTGAACATTCCTCCCATTCCCATACCTTTCAACACCATCACTTTCAACGTGACCTACGCCTTCCGCGGGTGGATGTGACCAAATTTGATGGCTCGAACCCCACTAGTTGGGAAACCCAAATGGAACATTATTTCTCTTTATACAGCATTAAAGATGACTTGGAGAAACTCCGGTATGGTGTTCTCCATCTAGATCAAGAACGTTGACAATGGTGGTAATGGAGAAAAACTTCCCGTCAAGGGTATATTGCTTGGACCCAATTTGTGACTGAGATTTATGAACGCTTTGACACTGACACCAACCATTTGGGCCGTTTGACAAAGTTGAAACAATCAGGAACAGTAGAAGACTTCATAGTTGCCTTTGAGCGCCTGGATTTTCGAACAGAGGGCATGACTGATGCTTTCTTTCGAGAGTGTTTTATCAGTGGCCTCAAGGAGGAGATTCGGGCCCATGTCCTCATGGCTCGACCCTCAAGTTGGGTGGAGGCTGCTAAAAGAGCTAAAGAAGCACAACATGTTGTATCCTCTCAAAACCGAAAACCCTCCTTTATCCCTCTCCCTATACCCGTAAATCCCACTACTCCCTCCGCCCCATTAAAGATCCAAAAATTGACCAGGGTTGAAATGGTTGAACGCCAACTCAAAGGTCTTTGTTATAATTGTGATGAAACTCCCCTTGTGTCTGAGTCACCTGAAATCACTGACATAACCCCTCCCTCAGACCCTCCCGAAGTGGAACCGGTCATTTCCCTCAATGCTCTCACTGGCTTCTCTGCTCCCCAAACCCTCAAGTTAATCAGTTACATCAAGCATCGAAAGGTCATCATTCTAGTTGATAGTGGAAGCACCCATAATTTTATTCATCGCCGCATTTCCCAAGAAACTCATTGCTACATCCATGCCATCAACAATTTCCAAATCATGATTGTCAATGGTGGTTCACTGAAATGTGGAGGGCGCTGTGAAAATGTTCATCTCCAAATCAGTGACTACCACCTCAAATCCCATATGTTTGTTATCGACATGAGCAGTTGTGACATTGTGTTGGGTGTAGACTGGCTAAGGACTTTGGGTCCCATTCTCATGGATTTTAAGGAATTAACCATGCAATTCGACCAAGAAGGCCACCAATATAAATTCCAAGGCATCACTATTGGTTCACCTGACGTCATTAGTTCCCATCACATGGAAAAGCTTCTCAAAAAAGGTCATTCTGGTGTCATTTCCCAACTCCATGCCATACAAGCAACAAAGACACCCCCGGTGCCGCAAGACCTCCAAGCCCTCATTTCTAAACATCAAATGGTATTTTCCACTCCACAAGGAATCCCTCCTTCCCATGGTGTTCATGATCATTCCATTCCCCTTATACTCGGAAGCCTTCCTCCCAATATCTGTCCGTATCGCCACCCCTTTTCACAAAAAAATGAAATTGAGAAAATGGTCCAGGAACTCCTTAATGAAAGCATTATCCGCCCTAGTATGAGCCCTTACTCTTCTCCTGTAGTCATGGTCCTGAAGAAAGAAGGTTCTTGGAGAATGTGTCCTGACTTCTGTGCCCTCAACAAACTAACCATTAAAGACAAATTTCCCATTCCTGTCATTGATGACCTCCTAGATGAATTGAGTGGCGCCCAATTCTTTACTAAACTTGATCTTTTCTCGGGCTATCACCAGATACGTATGAAAGAGGAAGACATTCCCAAGACGGCCTTTCGAACTCATGAGGGCCACTATGAGTTTTTGGTCATGCCCTTTGGCTTGTGTAATTCCCCCTCCACCTTCCAAAGCCTCATGAATCATGTCTTCCGTCCCTTTCTCCGTCATTTTGTCTTAGTTTTCTTTGACGATATCATCATCTATAGAAAAACCTAGACAGACCATCTTACTCATGTGGATCGAGTTCTCCATCTACTCTCTCAGCACCAACTTTTCCTAAAACAGTCTAAATGTGCTTTTGGTGCCTCAGAAGTAGAATACTTGGGTCATCTGGTTGGCAAGGATGGCGTCAGGGTCAATCTGAAAAAGATTGAAGCTATGCAAGACTGGTCGCACCCAAAGACTCTCAAAATATTGCATGTATTTCTGGGCTTAACAAGGTATTATCGCAAGTTTGTTAAGAATTGTGGAAAGATTGCAACACCTCTCACTGCTCTCCTCAAAAAGAAATCTTTCACTTGGACTCCAGCCACTTCTCAAGCTTTTCAAACCTTGAAGATGGCCATGTGCACCACTTCGATTCTGGCCCTTCCTAATTTCACAAAGACCTTTGTGTTGGAATGTGATGCCTCAAGGAAAGGAATCGATGTTGTCCTTATGCAAGAGGGTCGACCTTTGGCCTTCACTAGCAAGAAACTATCCGAAAGGAATCTGGGAAAACCCATCTATGAAAAGGAAATGTTGGCTATTCTGCATGTCGTTGATCTGTAGCACCCTTATCTCTTGGGGCAACATTTCCAAATTAAGACAGACCATCAAAGCCTCAAGTACTTTCTGGAACAATGAATTTCCTCCCCGGAGCAACAAAAATGGGTGACTAATCTCTTTGGATATGATTATGAGATCATTTACAAGAAAGGAAAAGACAATGTGGTGGTGGATGCACTGTCCCAAAAATATGAAGAAGAAGGATCCCTTTTTTCTCTTTCCTTCATTGTATCATATTGGCTCCAAGTTGTTCGCCAAGAATGGCTAGAAGATCCCAAAAGTCCACATCTAATCCAGCAATTGTAGACCAATGCTCCAGCTCCCTTAGGGTACTCTTGGCTCCAGGATGAACTTTGATACAAAGGCCGTTTGTATTTAAGTAAACAATCAAAGCTTAAATCTACGGTATTTTCTAAGCTTCATGCTACACCCACAGTGGGGCACTCCGAGTTCACCAAAACCTATGATAGGGTCAAACGTTCTTTTTTCTAGGATGGTATGAAACAGTACATCCGTAATTTTGTCATTGAATGTGATGTGTGTCAGCACAACAAGGGAGAAACAGTCAAATCTCCGGGGACATTACAACCGCTTCCGATTCCACTTGCTATTTGGAAGGATATCTCTATGGAATTTATTACCGGCTTACCCAAATCGGGAAATAAATCAGTCATAATGGTGGTTGTGGATCACCTTTCCAAGTATGCTCATTTATGCGCTCTTCAACACCCATTTACTGCATCCACGGTGGCTCAAATTTTCATGGACCAGGTCTTCAAGATTCATGGCATGCCGCACTCTATTGTTTCTGATCGTGACCCAACTTTCACAAGCAATTTTTGGCAAGAACTGTTCAAGCTACAGAGCACCCAATTGCATCTCAGCACAGCTTATCATCCCTAGACTGATGGTCAAATGGAAGTTGTCAACAAATGTTTGGAAACATATCTGAGGTGTTTTTCCTCTGAAAAGAAAAATCAGTGGGCTCAATGGTTACCCCTAGATGAATGGTGGTACAACACTTCCTACCATACAACTACACACATGACTCCTTTTGAAGCGGTATATGGATAGAAGCCACCTTCAGTTCTCTCATACTTACCGGGTACCTTGAAGGTCCAGGCGATTGACCAAATACTTATAGTTCGAGAGGATATTATCTGTACCCTCAAAGAGAACTTAGTCATGGCACAGAATTGCATGAAGCAACAAGCAGATCAAGGTCGCTCTGAATGTCAATTTGCAGAAGGGGATCAGGTGTTTCTGCGACTGCAACCATACAAGCAAACTTCCCTCAAGGCCAAGCATTTTCAGAAGCTAGCGCCCAAATTTTATGGTCCTTATACATTTCTCAAGCATGTGGGACAAGTCGCCTATCAGTTATCTCTGCCCAGTCATTCGAAGCTACATCTTGTTTTTCATGTTTCATTCTTAAAGAAGGTGAATGGAACTAGGTGCCAAATTCAAACCAACCTTCCCGAGTTAGCTGAAGAAGGATCCATTTGGCTATAGCCAGAAGCAGTTTTTGACCAGCATGAGTGTCACCTGCATCAGAGAACCATCAAGGAAGTGTTAGTCCAGTGGAAAGATACAACTCCAGCAGATGCCACTTGGGAACCAGCTACCATTCTGCAACAGTTTCCACATCTCAAGCCTTGAGGACAAGGTTGTTTTTAAGGGGGCGGATATGTTAGGGTCCTAACCCGCACATAGGTAGAGAAATATATTCGGATGTAATAAAGGTCAATATTAATAAGTCCTTTCAATAAAATAGAATAAGGCAGATGTAAGAAGACCTAATAGAAGCTTCTGCTTCTAGAAGGATCTTCCTCTAGATGCTTCTCTTGATAGACATATTTAGTATAAATAAGGGTCGAGGGTATGAAAACCCTAGCTTGGAGATTATTGTAACAGAGCATTGCTCGACTGGAGGTTACCCCCTCGAAGAGGCCCGTGAACATTGCTTTCTAAATCTAAGTGTTATTCATATTGTTGTTCTTATATCATTTATGTGTTATTGTGGAGATTATGCTAGTTATATTACTGTTATTCTGCCATTTCTAGCATTTTATTTCTGTTCTGCATACTTTTTATATCTGGTATATTACAGTCAAGCTAGGAAGTGGTTCAAGGAACTTCCACCTAATTCAGTGGCAGGTATTGAGAAATTAGATGAGGTGTTTTTGAAACATTGGGGAGAAAGAAGAGACCTTTTGTATTATATTACTGAATTTGGGAATCTAAGAAGAGAAAATGGCGAATCGGTCTCAGACTTCACTAAAAGATTCAATAATATGTTTGGAAAGATCCCTGCAGAGATCAAGCCAACTGATGCATCAGCAAATATTACTTACTCTTCTGCCTTTGATCCAGAATTCTGCTTAATCCTTAGAGAAAGATGGTCAGACACACTCACCTTAATGCAAGATGTTTCTCTTTAGGTTGAATCTAACATTGTGGCATCCCAGAAACTTAAAGGAAAGTTTGAGAGAAAGAAGTCATCTGCTGATCCTCCTTCTTCTTCAAATACCAAAATGGAAAATATGGCCAATATGTTGGACAGCTTGACCTCGGAGATGTCAAAACTGAAAATTCAGAGTCAACAACCAGCAAGAAGTAAAGAGCATAATGCATATGCTCCCAGGAATCCCAATGCATTCCCTTACAGAAGGAACAACCAACAGGTCCATATCCTTCAGAGAGACAAGAATGCAGTTGAAGACCAAAGTATCAGGGCCCCTTTCCAAAATGTCGTGCTAGAAGAAGAGAAGGATCTATCTCATGGTGAAGTTGAAGAAGAAGATGACATTAATTTCTTTGGGGATGATGTTGATTTCTCCTTCTTGACACAAACAGATTATGAGGATGCCCTCGTGAATGAGAATATTAATGAGGCAAGCATTGAAGAATCTTGTTATCAGACAGATGATCAGCCAGGTTATAATTTAAGATCTAAGACTACTGCTCCAAAGCCATTGCTTGCTGCCCCCGGAAAAAAGAAAGATGTTGCTGCCAAGCAGCCTGCTGCTCCTGCAAAACAACAACAAAAGAAATTTCAGCCCTAAGCTAAAGAACAGGTGTCCCTCAGATCTCCCTCTAACGAGGTAAGACCTTCTGACAAAATATCATATTCATTTAATTTCGAATCAAAAATTCAGAAGGTAAAGATACCTATGCCATTGACTGAACTTATGAAGAATTACATATTCAAGTCTGCTATCCTGAAGTCCCTTCAACCAAAGACTCCCATAGCTGCTAATTATGTAAACCTTCAAGATGACAAGCCCACAGTGACTATAGGACCTATGATAGAGGATCGAGATGATTCTTGTCCACCCTTCTACATATCCCTGAATATCCATGACAAGATCCTTCACAATTGCTTGCTTGACTCGAGAGCATCACACAATCTTATGCCTAAAGCAGTGATGGATGAGCTTGGGCTTGACATCACAAAACCTTACCATGATCTCTTCTCTTTTGACTCTAAGAAATTCAGATGCCTCGGCCTCATAAAATACCTTTTCATGAACCTTGCCCAGCTGCCAATGAGAAGCATGGTAATGGATGTTGTAGTGGCTGATATCCCACCCAAGTTCGGATTCCTCTTGTCACGTTCATGGAGAAAAAGGCTAGGTGGTACCCTGCAAATGGATATTTCTTATTCCACAGTCCTAGTGTTTGGAGGAGAGGTAAAGAGACTTTACAGAGAGAATCAACTTGCCTACATCATTAGTGATGAGAAAAGTTCTGTAAATCATCCCATCTATGCATTGGACATGGATTTTGGGGCATGCATTCTGCAAATAGATTATTCTCAGCCAGCTCCTTTGCAGCTCACAAAGCCTACTTATCAACAGTCTAATGGAGAGAGTACTCTTTTCTGAAGCATGTTCTTTGATGGTGCCAGTACCAAAGACTCAGCAGGTGCAGGTGTAATTTTGATTTCTCCTTCAAAGGAGACTATTCATTTGTCTTTTAAACTTGATTTCAAAACTACTAACAATATAGCAGAGTATGAGGCTTTGTTGTTGGGATTAAATGTTGCCAAGGAGATGGGAATCAAAGGTCTAAAGGTGTCTAGGGATGCAGATCCCATCATACAGCAAGTGAACAGTACTTTCCAAGCAAAACATGTCAGGTTGAAAGCTTACAGGGATGAGGTATGGAAACTCAGGGACTCTTTTTCCATTTTTGATATTTCTTATATACACTGATCAGGGGATCAAATTTTGCTCAATTTTCAAAGTGCTCGGATTGAGACGAAAACAGTTCCATTGCATCCGTCTCGTTTTCCTGATTCCGGTGGTATATTTATTTTCGCGAACGGAGTCCGTATGGAGGAGATATCGCGATTTGACCGCCAAGTCAAACAGGTAAAATTTGGATGCTGACTGTACCTGTCCGTATAGTCCGTACGGCCACATGGAGGGCTGTACCATCATGCTGACGTGGCAGAAGACAGATGTTGCGTATTTGTATTGGTTGATTATCAACAAATTGGGTGTTGACACGTGTCAATGGTAGCCAATAAGGTGTGGACACGTGGTCCAACCTATTGGTGACACGTGTCCTTATAATATTGGTTCATATGTTTATATGTGTAAAAAAATATTGTTGGGTCTGCGGGGTTCGACCC
>ML777461.1:225324-298686 GCA_009831015.1 Picea engelmannii | reverse complement strand
TTTTGATGCTGTCTATGTTTATTTCTACATAAGTAATCCTTTCTTATGTGTTGCAAATTGATCCGGTTGCTTTAAAACACATAACATTTCACTTGCAATTTAATTTAATCAAGTTTATCAAGTCTTCTTCAATTTTAGATCATACACAGAGCTATGAATCACCTAGTTGATTCCCTTGCTATCTCAACCAGTATGTTCATTCCTCCCATGCCTCCTAGAATGAACTATGAAATCCAAGTCAAATAAAGACCATCCCTGCCTGATAATGTCAAGTATTGGAAAGTCTTTGAAGATGATGATGAGCTTAGTAGATTTCTCCAGGTTGTAGATGAATTTTCTGATATGCATATTGAACAGGAAAATCAAAACGTGGAGGAATCCAAAAATCCTAAGTTGAAGAGAAAAATGGGTCAACATGATATTGTTCAGCTGCCCAATAATTATATACCTCGGGGTTTGGTGCCTCTTGAGAAGATTTTTAACCAAAATGATGTCCCCTACAAACCTGATAAGAAGGAGAAGGATCATGTTGTCCATGAGCACAATATAGGAAGCCAGAGTCATCCTAAATTCATAAATCTATCCACTGAGTTAACTTCTGATCAAAGGTTAGAATATTGCAGCATTATGAATGAATTTGCTGATTTTTTCGCTTGGAAATATAGTGATCTGAAAACCTATAATCCAGATGTCATTCAACATAAGATTCCCCTGGAGAAAGACACCATCCCATTCAAACAGAAGTTGAGACCTATCAATCCTCCCTTGTTGCCTGTAATCGAAAAAAAAATAAAAAATCTCCTCGATGCCAAAATCATAATTCCACTGAGATACTCTAAATGGATTGCAAACCTAGTGATAGTGAGGAAGAAAAATGGTGAGATCAGGTTATGATTTGATTTTATAAACCTAAATAAATGCTCCAAGAAAGACAACTATCCCCTACCCAAGATGGAACACTTGCTGCACAGAATTTCAGGAGCTAGTGTCATGTCTTTCCTAGATGGCTTCTCAGGCTATAACCAGGTTTCTGTACAACATGATGACCAAGAAAAAATTGCCTTTACTATGTTAGGGTCCTAACCCGCACATAGGTAGAGAAATATATTCATACGTAATAAAGGTCAATATTAATAAGGCCTTTCAATAAAATAGAATAAGGCGGATGTAAGAAGACCTAATAGAAGCTTCCGCTTCTAGAAGGATCTTCCTCTAGATGCTTCTCTTGATAGACATATTTAGTATAAATAAGGGTAGAGGGTATGAAAACCCTAGCTTGGAGATTATTGTAACAGAGCGATGCTCGACTGGAGGTTTCCCCCTCGAAGAGGCCCATGAACATTGCTTTCTGAATCAAAGTGTTATTTATGTTGTTGTTCTTATATCATTTCTGTGTTATTGTGGAGATTATGTTGGTTATGTTACTGTTATTCTGCCATTTATAGCATTTTATTTTTGTTCTGCATACTTTTTATATATGGTATATTACAAGTGGTATCAGAGGAATTTCCTTAGCAGAAATTGTGGGAATTTTTTTTTTCTAGGGTAGAGACGTATTCTGGTGTCTGTAAGCCACGAAGATCTGTCGTTACGCGCATAAACCCGTGGTTGAGGGATTCATACATGTAGGAAATACAAGTGGTTCTTAAGCGCACATCTGTTGTCCACCCTTGTAACCCCTGTTGGTACCCCTTCAAGTGGTAGCGCATCAGAAAGCACCTGTGTACGGATCGGCCTAGATTTCCTGAAGCCCTCTTTAGATAAACCGATCGGCCCCCTGACAGCTATAGTTCCACTGAGAACAACACTCGGGAAGATACTCTCTAGTACCTGGGTAGTCGGGTAGTACGACTAAGGGTACGATCTATCCTCCTTAGTTACTGCCCTGAGATATTGGACCGAGTACTACTATTTGACCCCGCACGTATATCAAAGAGATATAGCACAGGGCAAACCCTTGTCTGTAGAACCCTTGAATACCTAACCCTTGGGGGACAAAAACATAAAAAAATTAAAACAGACAAGATCTATTGCCGCGCAACTGTGTTCGGGTTGCCAAGTAAATACACATTTTTGACACTGACACCAACCATTTGGATCATTTGAAAAAGTTGAAACAATCAGGAACAATAGAAGACTTCATAGCTGCCTTTGAGCGCCTGGATTTTCGAACAGAGGGCATGACTGATGCTTTCTTTCGAGAGTGTTTTATCAGTTGCCTCAAGGATGAGATTCGGGCCGATGTCCTCATGGCTTGACCTTCGAGTTGGGTGGAGGCTACTAAAAAAGATAAAGAAGCACAACATGTTGTATCCTCTCAAAACCGTAAACCCTCCTTTATCCATCGCCCTAAACCCATAAATCTCACTACTCCCTCCGCCCCATTAAATATCCAAAAATTGACCAGGGATGAAATGGATGAATGCCAACTCAAAAGCCTTTGTTATAATTGTGATGAAAAATATTTCCCGGACCACAAGTGTAAGGAACAAAATATTTTTATGGCCATCTCTGAGGATATTTCGGAAGAGGATGTTGAAACTCCCCTTATGCCTGAGTCACCTGAAATCACTGACATAACCCCTCCCTTAGACCCTCCCGAAGTGGAACTGATCATTTCCCTCAATGCTCTCACTGGCTTCTTCGCCCCCCAAACCCTCAAGTTAATCGGTTACATCAAGCATCGGAAGTTCATCATTTTGGTTGATAGTGGAAGCACCCATAATTTTATTCATCATTGCATTGCCCAAGAAACTCATTGCTACATCCATGCCATCAATAATTTCCAAATCATGATTGCCAATGGTGGTTCCATGAAATGTGGAGGGCGCTGTGAAAATGTGCGTCTCCAAATCGATGACTACTACCTAAAATCCCATATGTTTGTTATCGACAGGGCGGTTGTGACATTGTGTTGGGTGCAAACTGGCTAAGGACTTTGGGTCCCATTCTCATGGATTTTAAGGAATTAACCATGCAATTCGACCAGGAAGGCCACCAATATAAATTCCAAGGCATCACTACTGGTTCACCTAAGGTCATTAGTTCCCATCACATGGAAAAGTTGCTCAAAAAAGGTCATTCTGGTGTAATTTCCCAACTCCATGCCATACAATCAACAGAGACACCCCCGGTGCCGCAAGACCTCCAAGCCCTCCTTTCTAAACATCAAATGGTATTTTCCACTCCCCAAGGACTCCCTCCTTCTCGCGGTTTTCATGATCATTCCATTCCCCTTGTACCTGGAAGCCTTCCTCCCAATATTCGTCTGTATCGCCACCCCTTTTCACAAAAAAATGAAATTGAGAAAATGGTCCAGGAACTCCTTATTGCAGGCATTATCCACCCTAGTACGAGCCCTTACTCTTATCCTGTAGTCATGGTCCAGAAGAAAGAATGTTCTTGGAGAATGTGTCCTGACTTTCGTTCCCTCAACAAACTGACCATTAAAGACAAATTTTCCATTCCTGTCATTGATGACCTCCTGGATGAATTGAGTGGCACACTACTAAACTTGATCTTCGCTTGGGCTATCACCAGATATGTATGAAAGAGGTAGACATTCCCAAGACGGCCTTTCGAACTCATGATGGCCACTATGAGTTTTTGGTCATGCCCTTTGGCTTGTGTAATGCCCCCTCCACCTTCCAAAGCCTCATGAATCATGTCTTTCGTCCTTTTCTCCTTCATTTTGTCTTAGTTTTCTTTGATGATATCCTCATCTATAGAAAAACCTGGACAGACCATCTTACTCATGTGGATCGAGTTCTCCATCTACTCTCTCAGCACCAACTTTTCCTGAAACAGTCTAAATGTTCTTTTGGTGCCTCAGAAGTAGAATACTTGGGTCATCTGGTTGGCAAGGATGGCGTCAGGGCGGATCCGAAAAAGACTGAAGCTATGCAAGACTGGTCGCACCCAAAGACTCTCAAAAGATTGCATGGATTTCTAGGCTTAACAGGGTATTATCGCAAGTTTCTTAAGAATTATGGAAATATTGCAGCACCTCTCATTGATCTCCTCAAAAAGAACTCTTTCACTTGGACTCCAGCCGCTGCTCAATCTTTCCAAACCTTGAATATGGCCATGTGCACCACTCCAGTTCTAGCCCTTCCTGATTTCACAAAGACCTTTGTGCTGGAATGTGATGCCTCGGGGAAAGGAATCGGTGTTGTCCTTATGCAAGAGGGTCGACCTTTGGCCTTCACCAGCAAGAAACTATCTGAAAGGAATCTGGGAAAACCCATCTATGAAAAGGAAATGTTGGCTATTATGCATGTCATTGATTTGTGGTGCCCTTATCTCTTGGGGCAACGTTTCCAAATTAAGATAGACCATCAAAGCCTCAAGTAATTTCTGGAACAACACATTTCCTCCCCAGAGCAACAAAAATGGGTGACTAAACTCTTTGGATATGATTATGAGATCATTTACAAGAAAGGAAAAAACAATGTGGTGGTGGATGCACTGTCCTGAAAATATGAAGAAGAAGGATCCATTTTTTCTCTTTCCTTCATTGTACCAGATTGTCTCCAAGATGTTCACCAGGAATGGATACGAGATCTCAAAAGTTCGCATCTGATCCAGCACTTGCAGACTAATGCTCAGCTCCCCCAGGGTACTCTTGGCTCTAGTATGAGCTTCGATACAAAGACTGATTGTATTTAAGTAAACAATCAAAGCTTAAATCCACGGTACTTTCTGAGCTTCATGCTAAACCCACAGTTGGGCACTCTGGGTTCAGCAAAACCTATGACAGGGTCAAATGTTATTTTTTCTGGGATGGTATGAAACAGGACATCCGTAATTTTGTCGCTAAATGTGATGTGTGTCAACGCAACAAGGGAGAAACAGTCAAATCTCCGAGCACACTACAACCGCTTCCGATTCCACCTGCTATTTGGAAGGATATCTCTATGGAATTTATTACCGGCTTACCCAAATCAGGAAATAAATCAGTCATAATGGTGGTTGTGGATCGCCTTTCCAAGTATGCTCATTTATGCGCTCTTCAACACCCATTTACTGCATCCACGGTGGCTCAAATTTTCATGGACCAGGTCTTCAAGCTTCATGGCATGCTGCACTCTATTGTTTCTGATCGTGACCCAACTTTCACAAGCAATTTTTGGCAAGAACTGTTCAAGCTACAGGGCACCCAATTGCATCTCATCACAGCTTATCATCCCCAGACTAATGGTCAAACGGAAGTTGTCAACAAGTGTTTGGAAACATATCTGAGGTGTTTTGCCTCTGAAAATCAAAATCAGTGGGCTCAATGGTTACCCCTATTTGAATGGTGGTACAACACTTCCTACCATACAGCTACACGCATGACTCCTTTTGAAGTGGTATATGGACAGAAGCCACCTTCATTTCTCTCATACTTACCGGGTACCTCGAAGGTCCAGGCGGTTGACCAAACACTTACATTCTGAGAGGATATTCTTTGTACCCTTAAATAGAACTTGGTCATGGCACAGAATCGCATGAAGCAACAAGCAGATCAAGGTCGCTCTGAACGTCAATTTGCAGAAGGGGATCAGGTGTTTCTGCGACTGCAACCATACAAGCAAACTTCCCTCAAGGTCGAGCATTGTTAGAAGCTAGCGCCCAAATTTTATGGTCCTTATACAGTTCTCAAGTGTGTGGGACAAGTCGCCTATCAATTAGCTCTACCCAATCATTGGAAGCTACATCCTGTTTTTCATGTTTCATGCTTAAAGAAGGTGATTGGAACTAGGTGCCAAATTCAAACCAACCTTCCCGAGTTAGCTGAAGAAGGATCCATTTGGCTACAGCCAGAAGCAATTTTGGACTAGCGTGAGTGTCGCCTGTGTCAAAGAACCATCAAGGAAGTGCTAGTCCAGTAGAAAGATACAACTCCAGCAGATGTCGCTTGGGAACCAGCTACTATTCTGTAATAGTTTCCACATCTCAAGCCTTGAGGAGAAGGCTGTTTTTAAGGGGGTGGACATGTTAGGGTCCTAACCCGCACATAGGTAGAGCGATATATTCGGATGTAATAAAGGTCAATATTAATAAGGCCTTTCAATAAAATAGAATAAGGCGGATGTAAGAAGACCTAATAGAAGCTTCCGCTTCTAGAAGGATCTTTCTCTAGATTCTCCTCTTGATAGACATATTTAGTATAAATAAGGGTCGAGGGTATGAAAACCCTAGCTTGGAGATTATTGTAACAGAGCGCTTCTCGACTGGAGGTTTCCCCCTCGAAGAGGCCCGTGAACATTGCTTTCTGAATCAAAGTGCTATTTATGTTGTTGTTCTTATATCATTTCTATGTTATTGTGGAGATTATGCTGGTTATGTTATTGTTATTCTTCCATTTCTAGCATTTTATTTCTGTTCTTCATACTTTTTATATCTGGTATATCCTTGGGGTACCTTCATGTATGCCAAGATGCCATTCGGGCTAATGAATGTCGGGGCCACCTTTCAGAGGGCCATGGACATAGCTTTTGTGGGAGAGAAGGACAATTTCGTCCTCATCTATCTTGATGATATCACAGTTTATTCTAGCAGTCATGAAGAGCATCTAAAGCATCTGAAAAGAGTATTTTTGAAATGCATAAAGTTCGGGATTTCGATGAACCCCAAAAAGTCTCAATTTGCTCTCAAGAAGGGTAAGCTCTTAGGCCACATTGTTTTAGCAGAGGGAGTTAAAATTGATCCAGCTCGGGTGGAAGCAATTCAAAAGTTGTCCATACCAAGGTCAAAGAAGGATATCCAATCCTTACTCGGTAAGATCAATTTTGTCAGAAGGTTTATTCCTAATTTCACTGAGTTAGTGAAACATATAACCTCTATGCTAAAAAAGGGGTCTAAGATCAAATGGACGGACAATGCAAGAAGTTCATTTCAGGATATCAAACAGGCTATCATGGAATATCCTACTCTAATCAGTCCAGATTACACCAAGAAGTTCTATATTTTCTCTTTTTCTTCCTATGACACAGTGGCAGCAGTCTTGTTACAAAAAGATAATGAAAGTCTTGATCACCCGGTGGCTTTGTTCAACAAATCACTCAGGGATGTTGAACTAAGGTATGATCCTATAGAAAAACAAGCCTATGCTCTCATTAAGACATTAAAAGATTTCATAATTTATATCCTCCATGCAAAGGTTGTTTCCTATGTTCCTTCATCCTCTGTGAAGGATGTCTTGACCCAGCCTGATATTGATGGAAAGAGAGATAAATGGATCGCAAAGCTGATTGAGTTTGACATAGAAGTGAAGCCCACAAAGCTGGTAAAAGGCCAAGGCCTTTCCAAGCTCATGACAGAAGAGAACTGTGCAGACAGGGGTAGCAGCAGAAGAGAAACATGTCAGCCAGCAGGTGGCCGAGAATTTGTCTTCATGTGAGTGGTATTCAAGTATTGTTCATTTTTTTACAGAAGTTGGAGGTTTCTCCTGAACTTAGCATGACTCAAGCCCGAGCCCTTAAGCTCAGAGCAATTAAATTTTGCATTAATGATAATCTCTTGTATTGGAAAGACCCTTCTGGTTTATTGTTGAGATGTTTGGACAAAGATGAGTCAGCTAAAGTCATGCATCAGTTCCATTCAAGTATTTGTGGAGGCCATCATTACTGGAAGACCACAGCTCATAAAATCCTAAGGGCTGGGTACTATTGGCCTTTTCTTTTTTCAGATGTGTGCGCCTTTGTGAAATCTTGTGATAAGTGCCAAAGATTCACAGGGAAGCAACAACTCAAATCTCTGCCCCTGAGACCTATTGTAGTGAATGGTCCCTTTCAGCAGTGGGGCTTATATTTCATAGGCGAGATTAATCCTTCATCTAGTGGTCAGAATAAGTGGATCCTGGTAGCCACTGACTATTTTATTAAGTGGATAGAGGCAATCCCCACTAGAAATGCCACTCATCAAGTCATCATGAAGTTTCTCTATGAAAACATCCTGATCAGATTGGCTTCCCGAAAAGGCTAGTGACAGATAATGCAGCAACCTTTAAATCTGATGCATTGGTTGGCATGTGTAAGTCAATGGGAATTCAATTGGTACACTCTAAATCCTACTAAACTCAAGGAAATGTCCTTGCCAAGTCATCCAATAAGAGTCTAGTCAGAATCATCAGAAAGCTGTTGGAGGATAATCAAAAGAGTTGGGATTCTAAATTAAAGTTTTCTCTTTGGGCTGACAGAGTGACCATTAATAAATCTATAGGTACTTCTCCTTTCAAATTGGTTTATGGCACTGATTCCATTTTTCCCATTCAACTAGTTCTACCAATGGCTAAGTTCTTTCAGGAAGAAAAAACTGAATCAAATGATATGGTGAGAAGAATGCTTGACTTGGTAGAATTGCAGCAAGTCAGAGAACATTTGGTGGACAAATCAGAAGCTCATCAGAAGAGGATCAAAGATACTCTTGACAGAAAAGAAAAGGTGGACAACTTTTAGGTTGGTGACTGGGTTCTGAAATGGGATGCCCTCAGACAAGATAAAGGCAAGCATGGAAATTTTGACTCTTTGTGGATCGGTCCTTTCATGATAAATCAAGTACAACACAACAACACTTTCATTCTGCAAAGTCTGGAAGGTGAAGAAATGTTTGGTGGCCCAGTCAATGGGCATTTTCTGAAACTCTATTTTATCTAAGGCTTCAAAGCCTTGCCATTGTAAATTTTATTTTCAGTTTTTGTTTTTGCAAAATAACTCCATGCCCAATGGAAACACTAGTAGATAGGTTTGAATTTTTGTCTTACAGGAAAGGCATTGGTTCTGTGGTTCTTGAAACCTCACAGGGAAGCTTTCACCCCCAATAGGAGCCAATGTTATCTCCTCAAATAAATTAATCAAGTTGTTTTATTTTAGGTGATAGGATGTCATTTGAAAATACATTTTTAAGTTTTTAAAAGCTCATTTTTGAGGGATTTATGCATGTAATAAAGTTAGATAAAACATTTGGTTTCATTTTTATTTGATTTAAGTCAAATCTCAAGTTTCGGTGGCTTAGGCGCTTCTTCAAAAGTGCTTCTTAGCTACCGAAAGCCTTAGATTTCGGTAGCTTAAACAAAGAAATTCAAGGCTATTTTAGCCACAGAAATCATAGGAGCGTGGGAGGAGTAAGCACGTCCTTTCACACGCTTAAACCGTCGGGTTTGAGGTTTTATAATTGCAATTAGCCGCCAAAAAGACAGGAGAAAAAACCGTTTAGAGACTGGGAGATGATCTCTGCATGATATAGCAAATCTTTTCAAATCATTGTTTCATCAAACCACATGGTTATGTAATTCTCATCATTACAGTCATCAACCATGATTGTTTCAAATCTCAAGCTGCTCTTTCGCATCCCTTGTAATCAATTCCACGTTCTAATGCACGCCTCATACTTCTCGTCCCTGTCACAGCTGAGCCAAATGTTCCTAAGTCTACGCTGTGTAATTTTCCCCAAAAACCCGATTTTCCAATTGCAGGTGTACAAGAACATTGCAACAGATGAAGAAAGGAGGATCAACTTTGAGGAAAGAGCTAGACGATATCATTTACTTGGAATCGCACCCGGAGGTATGCCAACTTTTCAGAGACGCAGGTTGCTATAATTTTTGTAAAAAATTACAGAGCTCTCACCAGTAGGTGGCAGAAGATTTTTCCCTGACTTTTGATGGAAGGAAAGAAGTCATTGGTCAAGATGAATTCGAGGTGGATGAAGCCCTCATAGATGAGGTGACAGAGCTTCCCAGGACTGGACAAATCTGGTTCAAAACCACTGTCACAAAGAATGTTGAATTCAGGTCCTACTTAAAACCAGAACACAAGGGTTTGATATGGAAGAAAGATATTCATGTGTCTTTCCTTGAAGAGAAATGGCAACAGTTACTAAAATCCATTCTGGTTTATATAACTTTTGAAGGTAGATATAACAGGGTGATGATTAACCATTTCAAACTCATGAATCATTTCACTGGTAGAAACCCACTCAATCTGCCCTATTATCTCCACAAAAGCTTATCTAAGATGGCTCATTAGGTCAAGGCTAAGCCCAATAAAGTTGCAGGCAGGCTATGCCACCATGGTTTGATTAAACTCTTGGTTTATGATCTGTTGCAGAGAATAAGCAAAGAATGGAATTACTTCTTGTTCTGGAATGATTTTCAGACCGATGTACAGCTAGAGGGTAAAAAGAGTCCTCATTCCAAGAAGTCTTCTACTCCCAAAAGAGGAAAGAGGAGGAGGAGAGCTATCTCTCCAGTTCCAATTAATCAGCCCTCTCCTTCTTCTAAGATTAATAAAACTAAGAAGAAACTAAACTTCAGCAGTGAAACAGAGAAGGCCGAAGAACCCCAAGTGAACAAGAGCATTATTAATCTTCCCTACATAGACTCGGAGGATGAAGAGCACCAGATTGAAACAGGGCATGAATATTCAGTTACCACAAGGCACGAAAATTCAGTATATGTAGATGTATTCATAGCAAGGTATGAAGATCTTCCATCACCTACACCCCAAGAAGAACAATAACTACAAGTTGCAGATGCCTCATCTAGCAAAAAAGTGAAGCAGAGTAAATCAAAGGAAATCAAGAAGCTTAAAAAGAAGTGCTAGAAAGGGTAATTAAAACCAGATATGAAACCCTGTCGAATAATTTTGAAGAAAGCAACTTAGCCTTAGAAAGATTAGCACATGAAAGCATAAAGGAAAAGAAAAAGAAGGAGAATATTGTAAAAGATTACAACAGCTTATGGAGAGTAGCTCAGGACTTGAAGAAAAAGGTCAGGGATTTAAGGTCGCAAGATATGTCTTCAAAACACCAGTCTCAAACACATGCTACTCCCAAAACCCTAGCAGAGGTATAAGTTCAGTGCAATGAACCAGAGGCAACCAACAATCCTACAATTTTTTAGCAAGATTTAGAAGCCTCAGAAGATCATCCCTAAGGCGTTTTGGAGCTAAGACAAAAGGTATTTTGAAATTTTGATAATTTCACTAAAATAGACCTTTCGGTGGCTTAGGCAAACATTTTGATTGTTCATTAACCACCGAAAGCAGAGCTTTCGGTAGCTAATTGGTCTAGATTTTGTCTATTCTAGCTACCGAAAGCACTGACAGGGAAGAAAGTTAGTATTTTTGCATAGATCCAGGTTTTCCTTGTCCAAACGCCTCAGGAATAGTTCTAATCGATAGAAAATAATTAATGACATCTTTATCAAGAGTCTATTTTTATTTTGGAGATTCTCTACAAGGCAGAAAGGTAAAAATTGGTTAGCTATTTTCAGGGATAAAACTGTTTTATTGTCAGCAAGTGTCATTTTCGACTTCTCTCATATCTCATGAAAATCCATCAGCCTTGGAAGGCTTGCTACACCTTTCAAAGAATCTGAAGGACATGAAGATCACCCAAGAATAGGAATTGACCTATTTTATAGGATCTTTGCCTATTTTTCTTGGGCCAGTTATTGACTTTCTATTTTTGGCAAAATTTGATCCAGTATCCTAGGATCTTGAAACTTTTTGTAAATGCTATAAAGCCAAAAATATTGGAAGAATGAAGGGTTCAACTTTGAGTTCTAGACTCTACTGTTATTGTGATACAGACACTTTATTTGATATATTCAGCCTGCAAGCTTATTTCATTGTTTTTGTCAAACTTTCTTTTCATTTCTATTCTATGCCTATGAGTTGAAATTATTTCTTTGTCTCTGTTTAAATGTCCTATGTCAACTTTCATCTTACCTTTGATTATTAAAAAAGAATCATAAGCATCCACTGCTAGTTTGTTGACCCATCATATATATGGTTTATGTATGTTCTGGTTAATTGATTGGTTTCTTATCCATCTGATTTACAAACCTATCTGATAATAGCTCTTGAAGGCCTTGTACTGTTTGAATATAACTAGACTGTCTTGAAGATACAATCCAGTGATTCAGATATTCATCTTGATCCAACTCCACACCCATTATTGAGTAAAAAATTGCAAAAAACAGTTAAGTTACCAGGCATCTCTGAGATACAACCTAGGAGAGTTTCCTGGAGTGATAACATTTGGTATTGAGAGACACACCCTAGTCACCGGGAAGATCACACTGGTATTCCATCATTATTTAACAATAGTTACACAGATTCCAGCAGCAAGGGTGCACTTATTCAAGGTGAGGGCGCAACTTCTGAGGAGGTTCAGTGGATCGACTTGTCCCTTTCAAGGAGAGTTCAGAGATTCCCCTCCTGCCTAGTTGAGAGGAAGGCAAGGCTCATATTTTTCCTATTTCCTCATTAGATTCCGACAAAGGAATCATCTGGGGTGCACTTTCCGGACATTGGGAGTGCGACACTTGGGAAGGACACATTAGGGGTTCCCGAGCAATCATCAGTTCAGATCCGGGGAAATCCTTCTGTCCCATTTCACAGTAGACCTGGGCGATCAATTTGAGACACACATCAGTCGATTCTAATGGTGGAATCACTAGGGAACAATTTTCCAGAGTAGAGGGGGTGCATTTCCCCTAGGGGATCCATCCGAGGACCAGGCACACCAGTTGAGGTCTGCACAGTCACCAGGACTGTGAGGTAGAGAAGGGTGCATTGTTTAGGATAGTTTCCAGGAATTTCCAAGATTTATAGCCACCAGAACGAAC
This sequence comes from Picea engelmannii, assembly GCA_009831015.1. Classification (NCBI taxonomy): domain Eukaryota; kingdom Viridiplantae; phylum Streptophyta; class Pinopsida; order Pinales; family Pinaceae; genus Picea; species Picea engelmannii. Next base: position 286,070 of record ML777461.1, on the reverse strand, counting down.
TTTCCAGACTTGTAGCAGTTGTCGTATGAGTTGGCATATCAGCAACAGCTCTTCATATCATCCATTTCATTCCACAACATTCTTCCCATATCGGGTATTATCATTTTAGTTTCTATTGTATTCCAGCTAAGATCCTTTTGTCATTAATCTAGCCGAGTAATTCATTTTATTCAGCCGCATTCGACATTTGTACTCCACGGAGATTTCATAATACAAGTGTTGCAGTGTTTTGTCGCCATTATTATTTGAATGCTCATCTATATGTTGTAATCAATTAATCCTACACATAGATTAGCAGAGTTTCCTAGACTATCCAAGTCAGGAACATTACACAAGTGGAACCAGAGAATACTACATCAAAGAACATAAAAGAGGCCCCATCCAATGGAAAAACATTAAATACTTTATAAATTGAAGCAGGAACAAAAGAAGAGGAAGTAGAGAAATAAAAGGGGGAAGAAGAGGAAGCATCCAAATATTCAAAGGAAGTATAGGATGAGGAGGAGGATGTAGAGATGGAAGAGGAGGATGTAGGGGATCTTGACCCTCCCACTTATAGCTTTTGCACTCGCCCATAACATCTAAATCTCCTTATTTTTCTTAAATTTTGAAGAAATCTCCCATCCCTCTCCTTCACTAATAAGGGGAAGTAAAACAAGCCGAAAACATAGATAAAACGAGGAATAATAAAATATATTTTGGGTCACTAGTTAACTTTGGACTCTAACTTGTTTAAAGTGGGGGGAACTCCTCAAAAGTAGTAATTATGTATTGTTTTTGCATTTTACTATGCAAGAAATTTGTAAGAATTTATTCTTGTACTCAGGAAATAATAAAAATGAGTCACTTTAGGAAAAATTGTTGGACTCCCTCCTCTCATCTCCTTGACAAGAGGAGAAAATATTTCCAAACTAGATTCATCCTTTCTAAACTTCGTATCATCAAGTTGTTCAGTTCGACTGCAACCCTTTTTTAATACAATCTATAACCATTTATGTTGAAAACATAAAATAGATTTTCTGATATAAGAGATGGAAGATTAGTGGTTTTTGGGAAGATTATTGACAGGGATAATTTTAAGGATGGAAATTTATATTAAAAAGTAGAAACCTAGGCTAATATTACTAGTCCTTAATATGAAAAATGTGAAATGTTTGGCGATAGTTTTGTAAAAATATTCAAATTTCTAAGGATTTTGTATAGTTTCTATAAAATTTTGGTGATATTTAAAGTAAAATAATTTTATTCTATGGAATTTGGGTGAATCGTTTTTAGAAAAATGGAAATCGACGAATCATTTTTCGAGAAAAACTATGGAAATTTATCCCATTGGATAAATTTAGCCCCTAAAATCATCTATGATTATTGGAATCAACTGCCCCCACTCAGACAAATATTCAACCTTAAGGGAAGGAATATGTTATAAAATCACTTAAGAGATAGTCATTCATATCATCAACATTAGCTAGTGTAGCTTCATTATGGTGGCTATTCTTATTCCTTAATCAAGGCATGATTTCCTTGTTCTAGATCCAATAAATCAATGCACACATGTAGAACACTAAACATGGTGATTTAGTTGGGTTTTATGACTTGGAATTGCATAACCATGGATCCTCTTACCTTGTTCAATAGCGAGTAAATCAGCACACACATGGATAACACTAAACACCATGATTGAGTTGGGTTTTATGCCCTAAACTTGCATAATTGTGGATCTACTTACCTTGTTCTAAAGTGAATAAATCAAGACACGCATGTAGAAAAATAAGCATGGTAATTAAGTTGTGGAGAGGAACGATTTCCTATTACTCATCATAAATTTTACCAAAAGATCAATTTAACCCTACAATTTTACTATAAAACCAATTTTACCAAATAATTACCATAAAATAAATTTGTTAATGGGATTGAATTACCATTTTAGGTTCCATAGCTATCACAGTGGGATATATATCCTCTCCTTTGTCTCCTCTGCCACTTTCAAACAGAAATGGCTTAGCTCCTCTATCTCCTCAAACCCTAAGGTGTTCTCCTCATAGGAAAATGGGTTCCACACTATTAATATGTATCCTTATCCAACCTCCATCCCTACTCCAATGGTCTATATCATGAGCTTAGGTGGTCTTTGTCATGACATGAGACTCATATGTTGCAGTTGGGGGCATGGGTCTCATCTGCAACACTCTGTTTGGGCTTGGGAACTACTTGTCATGAGGAGCAACAAGGTCATGGGTGTTGTTGTAATATGTTAACAAATGTTAACATATGTTGTTATAACAACATGAGTTATGTCATAGAATATGCTATAATATTTTTTTTCTTTCTTATATATTTATATTATTTTAATATTACTTATTTACATTATTAGTATAGGAGTAAATTAATAAGTGGCCACACTCCACCATTTTTTCATTAAAATTATTCTTCAAATGTAGTAGGAATCTAGTTGGAATGATTTATGGGAACCTTGACCGTGAAAGATTATTGTTAGGGGTTTTAGTCCATTTTAAAAAAGACTCATTGTCAAAATTTTAAAAAATGATGAGTAAATCATATCGAAACTTTGCATCGATATAAAATAAGTAAATAAAATAAAAAATAAAAATGAACTCACCAGAAAGGATGAGTTTATCCACCATTATAAGTACCCCACTAGCCCTTAACTAACCTCGAATTCTAACTATTATAACCCCATAAACACTTAAGTGTCCTTAACCCTTGACAATAATTATAATCCACTAACATGTAAGTTATGTTANAGAAAGGATGAGTTTATCCACCATTATAAGTACCCCACTAGCCCTTAACTAACCTCGAATTCTAACTATTATAACCCCATAAACACTTAAGTGTCCTTAACCCTTGACAATAATTATAATCCACTAACATGTAAGTTATGTTATAACATACGTAACATATGNATTAGTTTAGGAGTAAATTAATAAGTGCCCACACTCCACCATTTTTCGAATAAAATTCTTCTTCAAATCTGGTGGGAATCTGGTCGAAATTTATAGTACTACTTGATTGATAGGAACTTTGACCTTGTGACATTATTATTAGGGGTTTTAGTCCATTTTAAAAAATATCTATTGTCGAAATTTCAATAAATAATGAGTGAATCATAGCGACACTTTTCCTTGGATACAAAAAATGAACTCGCGAGAAAGGATGAGTTTATCCGCCATTATAAGTACCCCATTTGTCCCTAACTATCCTTAACTCCTAACTATTATAACCCCATAAACACTTAAGTTCATTAACCCTTTACAATAATTACAACCCCATTATCATGATCCCAACTCCTAATCTATTAATCCTTAACTAATACACCACTACCCCCTAATGAATGTAACCCCTAACCATAAGACCATATAACTAAATAAACCATCTAAGCTACCTATATATCTTAATCCCTAATATGGATTCTCCATGTGACGACTCAATTGTGTGGAATTTCCTACCACTAGTACAATCATTATCTTAAAGCAAGCAAAGAACAAGAAAAACTATGTTGTTAGTGTTGAAGCACATGACATACACCTCATCCTAGTTCAATTTCATGTATGGGTTCCTTTGAATTGATCCTCATGTTTTCATGTAATAGATTGATCAATTATGAATAATTTGGCTTAAACAAGAAGTTGTACAACTTTCATAATTTTGAAGAGTGTAATAACCTTGTTCTTAGTGTGTTTGTTAATATCATCAATGATTTGACTCTTTACAATTGGAATGCTAAACTTGATATCAATTCCATGGAGAAGTTTAGATTGTGAAATTGATTCCTTAATTAAGAGGGACTATAAGGTTGAAATAATTCTAAAGTTTAAACTCGAGGAAGATTTATGTAGTGTGGAAAATCAATCTTAAACACATTGTCACCACATGTGTTTGTGATTGTACATGGAATATAACATTGTGTGTGGCATTTTTATAAGGTAATAATATGGATTATCTTATAAATTCATTTGTTCCCTATGTGGTCTTTGCACCAAACCATTTCATTTTTTTATTCACCTAACTCCATTGGGGCTCTTGATCAAGACCTTGTACCAAATGTTATTTTTTGCATTAGTTTGAAGAGGATTATGTTTTAGGATGATTCATTTTGAAGTTGTTTCTTTAAAATTCCCTAGAAGAACACATGTAATTCCATCAATTACTTGAGGGTTCCATTCATGTTTTTTGACGACCAATCTGCAGACCGATTCTCTCTACTTGTACTCCAACAGTTTTGCAGAGTTTATTATTCGAAGAAAAAAAATGAAATTACAAAAACTTTTTAATTTCACCTAACATAGGTGCTAAGCTCTTTCCTTTGTTGTGTGACCATACACTGGAACCACAGGATTAAATTGGAAACTAAATTCCTTGATCATATAACCATAAGTTGAGAACCACGAGTTTATGTGCATATGTGCATGATCAATCTGAGTTGTTGATATGGATCACGAGACTTTTCTGTATCGTTGATCAAGCCTCAATACAAATCGTTGTCCACTATGGGACATGATTTCATCTTGATGTATTCCGTGTCAGGGCATCGTGACTTTTATAACTTCCAACACCTAATACCTCCGATGGTTGTGTTTCGTTGCGACGAGGGTCATCGATCTTTGGATGCAACGTTTTAATCTCAACCATCCAATTCTTATAAAGGTTTTTCCTGCATGGGCCATACTAGAACTGCATGTGGAACCACAAGAATGAATAATTAAATGCCACGTATTTTGGGCCCCAAACCTCGGGGTCTCGGACCTCTTTATGTTAACCTTCTCATACTTTATTGATATTTGATTACTACACACCATCGATCTACACTGCCAATCAACGGTCAGATCTAAATCTTGTGGTCCACTTTAATACTTCGACGATATCGTTAATACAAGATCATTGTCGATCCTATTGTGATCGACGGTGGATCATTCTCCTCCACATAACGCTTCTCCTCGCCATTCTAAACATGCCACATATGTTGGATTTTGGGATTTCGGGCCTATTCCAATACCAAGAAACAAGAAACGTCGATGCACGATTCTTTAAGTGTTATGAACCGTCAATCAAATCCTCCTAATTTAATCCTGACCACCCATTCCTCAAAACATAAATACACAGGAATTCAAGTGGGTTTAGATTCAGATCTAGGACCCTACTGCATGCGATCCTTTCTCCTACACTCATAAAAAAATCATCATTGTTTCTTTAACACGTAGATTCCAATAAAAACAAATGCACAAGAACACAATTTCAAAATTATTCTTTTATTAAAATGATTGAAGGAAAAAGAATACAACAGAAAGCTCAGTTCCTTCCCGGTCTCTGCACATTTCACACTCACTCTGCACTCATCTCACATCCTCGACCCCACCACAAATTCACTGCTCTCACCTGTCAAATATTTAATACAATGAGGACCAAATCGATCCAATCCACAGAGATAGGATCAATTCTAACCAAAATTACACAAGACTACATTTAGCTTACAACAACCTGGTTCTAATTCTGAAAGATAGGATCAAATACAAACATAAATCCTAATTTATCTAACTCTTCTACCTCCTATTACATTAGTGAAAATTGTCTTTTTCTGGAACACCCTAGACTATTACAAATAATAAAAAACATATACAATGAAGAAATCAACTTCCTCTCATAAATTCTTAAGAGGTCAAATACTAAATTATTGTAAAAAATGCTCCTACATCATTTTTTCATAAACAATTAAGAAAGGTCTTATTAATCACATATGTGATAGGTTAAAGTGAAAACATGATAATACCATGAATTTTCTAACCTAACTAAATTTATATTGAAATTAACACAAACTAAAGCTATGGATAAGAGAACGATTAAGTATATTGAAATGTTAAAATTTTATTTATTAAACTAAGTTATAGTAATATATTGTTTTGTAAAAAGAAAAAGAAAAAATATTACAAAATCATTTTAGAATCATAATTTCATAAATTCAACTCATTAAATAATATGAAATAATTAAATAAATTCTTAAACGTATGAAAACTAAACATAATTTCAATTTATTAAATAATCAAAACATAAAATTTTCAAAGTGCTACTTTCCAATTATATGTCGTTATATTATATTATAAATTTTTGTAAAGACAAAACTAATCATATTACATACCCATTTCTAGTATCATCATAATTTCATGGATGCAACTTAGTAACTCATATGAAATCATTAAATAAATTCTCAATCTTATGACCGTAAATTTGATAGGAAAATCATATATGTTAATGTACTTTATAATTATGCATTTGCTATGTCACTATACTAATAGTGAAATACTCTATTATTATCATAATTTTATATATTAAATAATATTAGTAAATAATTTATTTGTTTTTAATTTTAGAAATATAATTTTAATATATTTAATAAATAATAAAAAATGTTACATAATTCTCAAAAAAATAACCTATTGATACTATTCAATCAATGAACATGCTTATAAATAATTCTCACACAAAAATAACCTATTGATACTATTCAATCAATGAACATGCTTATAAATAATTCTCACACAATAAAAACTTCCTAAGTGAATACAAGTAATATTTTTCTATGTATTTCTATTATAAGTAACTCTCACATAATGCAAAAATCCACTTTCTTTATTTTGAGGCAGCGGGGGAATTTACAGTTAGTTCTCAAAGTGCCTTGCTTGCACACTAGCTTTCACTATTCCAAATTGACATCATATTTGGCATCATCGATATTCGGTGTGAATNTATATAATTAAGATTTCTAAAATTTTATTTCAAAGAATGCTATGGGAATGTCGGCTTCAAAAGTGAATAAAAGTAATAAAATCTAATGTACTGAGTTGTACATCTACAACACAATACAATAAATTTGAAATTACATTACATCCTTCAAAAGTGAATAAAAGTAATAAAATCTAATGTACTAAGTTGTACATCTACAATACAATACAATAAATTTGAAATTGCATTACATCGTTACTGCAACCTTTTTCTATCATATTGGTAGGTAAGCTACACCATATTTAAGAATACCAAATACTATAATATATGGAAAACCATCAAACATCATTGATATATCAGTGTGGATATATGTGTTTTTGTGAAAGTCTATAAAATATCATGAAGATAAGTGTTGCTCTTGCTCAATTGTTGGTTCTTCCTTATCTACCTTTGAGTATCTTTGTTCTCTTGATTGATTTGGTCTATTAGTTGATTGAGGTAAGAAAGGCTTAAATGTTATAGCAATTACTATCACGAGGATAGAATTTAAGAAAAAGAAAACAATTTGATCCCCTGCAAAATGTGATAAAAAACATGTCTCTCATTAAAAACTCTATAAATTACCTTTTTAAAATCTCTTACCATACTAGGGATTCTTTAAAATATCATATGAATCACTAATTGTATGTAAAACTAAAAAACAAATAATGCAATTAGAAAATGAAAACCAAATTATTCACAAAAATTGAATTCTAAGATTAAATAAAATTTAGGTCAATTTTTTCTAATTATTATTTTTTTAAACAATTCCTTAATTTTTTTTTTTAACAATCTCATTCTTCCATATGAAAATCTATTTTTAACTCTTAAAACTAATTAACATAAAATAAATGTATATTTATTTTTCAAAAAAGAAAAATATAAAAAATTAAAACTAGAAAAGTTTGCAAAATTTATATATAATAAATATATTTTGTATCAATAAATTCTCCAACTACCTTGCAAAATATTAATAAATATTTATGAATAAACTGTAACAAGGGATCACACATGGTTTTGAATGTACCAATTCAAACAACCTATGAAATTAATATTACTAAATCTTAAACTTATAACATAGATAGGATCATAAGTAAAGTGTCATATACTTGGTATACTTGGTTTTTGCGATCGTAATAAGGTCAATTGTCATTTTTTTTCATATTTTACCATGTGAATTTAAAACTTGGATGTATCCCAATAAGTATTGCATCATTTTGCATGATAATGTAAATTCCAAATTGAAGCTTTCAAGAATTTTGATATGTTTCTTTATGTTTTGGGGAATTTTGATATGTTTCTTTATGTTTTGATGGGGATGGATGTGGGTGCACTATATAGTGTGCTAATTGATTGAATGTTATATGTCGTGTTTTATTTCATATTAGTATATAATTTTTATATCTATAACTTTGTATTATTTATGTGAGGATTCAACCATGACTCCTGGATTACTTTGAGCAAGACTCCACTCCACTTTTTAAGTGGGTTTATGACAATATCTATGAAATATGGATGTTCTTTAAGTGGGGTTATGACAATATCTATGAAATATGAATGTTAGATTATATTTGTTGGTGGTGGATTTAACCTTTACCATTAAAAAAAAAAGTTAATAATTGGTTTCATTTCTTGGAACCTTAAAGTTAATAAGATATCATGCTTTGGAATCCTACAAAAGAAGAGATTGAGAATTACCATTAAAAAAAAAAAAGTTAATAATTGGTTTCATTTTTTGGAACCTTAAAGTTAATAAGATATCATGCTTTGGAATCCTACAAAAGAGGAGATTGAGAATTGGTTCAATGAAAAGGAATTGAATTTGGTAAGAAACAAGTGCACATTTCTATAGTGGACTTAATTTGATAGAAATATGAACATATTTATTAAAAATATGAAGTTTTCACTATAGAGTTTCTTGTTGTATGAGTGGTTATTAAAAAGGAATGAATTGCGAAAAAAAGTGAATTGTGATAGAATTTGTACTTAGGAAATAAATATCCATGAAATGTGGATGTTATAGTATATTTGTTGGTGATGGATTTAACCTTCACCATTAAAAAGGCCAATAATTGATTTCATTTCTTGGAAACTAAAATTCATAAAGTGGATATCATGCTTTGGAATCCTACAAAAGAGGAGAATGAGAATTGGTTCAATGAAAAGGCATTGAATTTGGTAAGAAGGAAGCACACATTTCTATAGTGGACTTAATTTGATAGAGATATCAACATATTTAATTAAAATTGAAGTCTTCACTATGGAGTTTCTTGTATTGTTGTATGAGTGGTTATTAAAAAGGAATGAATTGCGAAAAAAGTGAACTGTGATAGAATTTATACCTAGGAAAGAAACCAAAATAAAATAGTAGCATAAATTGGATGAAGTTTAAACCCACAAGATTTATATTTGGGAGAAGAATATATTGATGGGTATATAGTGGAATTTGTTTTCAACACTTATTATTCCTTAGACAAGGTGAAGCAACGATTTATATGTAGACCAAGAGGGAGATTTTTGAAAACCATTCCATCACTAATATATTTTTTTTTAATGTAGAAGGGTGTAGAGTGCCCAATCACTAATGAGATGCATATAGAAAGCATACTAGGGATGAGATATGATAATTCACGAGGATGATAGAAGAATATTGTGGACCATTGTAAATGAAGTTGGATTTTAACTTCAAATTAGATGTCAAGATCTACTATTCCTTCAAATGCACTTCGCCTAATTCATTGAGATGTGTTACATCCATAGGATATCAAGGTCATCAATAATTTCATCTAGTATTAGATGGAGTGATTCACTTTATTGGCCACTTTAACACAACACTATCTTTAGAGTGTTTGAATCTAGGTTTGTAGTGAAAGTTTTTTTCTTTAAGTTTTAACAACTTGACCACAACTTGCTTGCAATAAGAGAGTTGTACTCAATAATCAAAACTCTATTTTATTTTCTATTCACCTTCATGTTCATTTGTATGCATGTCACCACCCCATAAATTAATATGGAATTAGAGAAATATCAATCCAAAGAAATCTTATGAATGGATATGATTTTCATCAACAATTGTAATTGTGCATGAGAATTGGGAAACTAACAACATATGATAAGTGAGTTATATTGAAGATACACATTTTAAATTTTATCATGCTAAAGTAAGGGTTGCATCAATTCCATTTTACAAACATTATGACATYRAACCATCAAGGGAAAAAMAAATTGAATGAAATCCATAAGTGTAATTTCAAGGATGATTACTACCTAATAGGAAMAAATAGGAGAAATGTCAACCAACCAATCTGCTTTGGCATAGTAGAGAATTGAAAAATAACATTGAAAGTGATGGAATTCCCATCATAATACACGAAATGATGTAGATTTTGTAAAAACATTTAAGCCTCTTATTATACTTTGTCTAGTGAACATGTATTATATTTGTACTTTGGTACACTTCGTTCATAATCCTTATCCTTTTTGGATGACTTAGTCTAAATTTATTACTTGCTCACTTGATTGTATTATATCAGACAACTCTTATCACTCTCTCCATAATTTTGTACGCTATGTAATAATAATACAAATGAGTGTACAACATGTGTATAGTTTTGACATTTCTATTCTATTTTCATAGTCACTTGTATGTGGATCTTTTCAATTGTTTTTATTATGTACCTATTAATTGGTAGTAGAGTGTGTCTAAATTTGAGGGGTTCCATAACAACAATAAGATTATTTGTGGGATATGCAATCCCTGTAATGGAACAACTACCACAACTATTTTAATAAAAAAAGTAAGTTGAAAAAATAAAAAGACAAGAATGAATGATTGGGGACCCTTGCACACCTAAGAGTGGATTGCACCTGCAAATCCTAAAATATGGAGGAAGATATCTCCATGAAAAGAATACTCAAAAGAATAATATTTTTTGACTGATAATAGATTGAATTATTACAAGTGAGGGGGGAGACTAATTTTAATACAACTATCAATGAAAAATGTCCACTAACTTAGTGGTGAGTCATTAGTGGATGTAACTAACAACTCTCAACAAACTACGTGATGAGTTATTAATGACCCAAACATTATATTAATGAGCTTATTCAAAAAAATAGTTTATGTCTAAAATATATTGTGTACATGTACACAATAATGGAAACATTATTATGGTCACTGTAATTCACATGGATTCTCAGACCATTACATGGTGAAAGACCCACACCTAGAATTTGGTAGTGGACAAACAACTCTTGATCAACAACTACGGGTATTTAAGGGATATCATTCAAAAGAGGTTATATCCATTAGGGTACAAGGATGCTTTGTTGTCACAGTGGCTACAACTTCAATAGATCCTAGAACTATTAGTCCAATAGTTTATTGACAACTTAAAAAAAATTCCATCAAATACAATGGATCATTGACTCATATATAAATGTATTTGAAGAACCCAAGTGTTTACCTTCCTCTTTGGACCATACATAATTTCATTGAGCTTGTTCATGGTTCTTCCCTACCCAAATTTCTTGCATACCAAACCTCATTCGAAGAGAGTATAGAGATTGGGAGGAAAATCACACATCTTTTGGAGGATGGAAAAATCGGGCTATTGCATCCCCTTGTGAATTCCCTACTTTAGTGGAAACTAGGAAAGAGATGTAGGAGTGGCGACTTTGCATAGATTACAAGGCCCACAACCAAGTCACTATTAAGAACCACTACCCTCTACCACAGATTAATGAGATTCTTGATCAACTTAAGGGGTGGAAATATTCACCAAGATAGACCTCGGTTTAGGGTATCCCCAAGCTCGGATGGAAATTGCATATATATGGAAGACAACTTTCAAGACTAAGTTTGGTCTTTATGGTGGTCATATTTTAGAAACACTAATAACTCTACTACCTTCATGCACACCATCAATATAATCCACCCACATTTGAGTAAGTTTGTTTTTGTTTATGTAGATGCCATTACATTGAACTTGGTTTGATAATTTACAATATGTCTGGATAATTCCATAAACCCTTTTCCAGAAGACATTGCAAACCAAAATGAAGAATTTATTCTTTGACCAAAATTCTATCAAATACTCGGTTGTCATGATTGATGAGACAAGAGTTCACATAGATCCAACAAAAAAATCAATTTAGAAGGATTATCTCACACCTCCCAATAATACATATCTAAAACTTTCTTGGGAGGCACAAATTTCTACAAGAAATTCATCTACCAAACTCCCACATTTCTCATCCACTAAGTCATTCCAACAAGAAGAATCTCTATTGGACCCCTGAAGTAGAATAATCGTCTCAAAATTTGAAGGATTTTTTCTGCTTGGCCCCAATGCTTGTATTCCTGGGCTTACAACAACCTTTCAAGATCGAGACAAATGCTTCCCAATATTCCATAAGTCTTGGTATCATGCAAGAAGGGAATTCATTGGAATACCATTTATAGACCTTGTCCTATGCCAAACTCAACTACATCATTTATGACAAGGAAGTTTATGTGTTGGTACAAGCACTCAAGCAATGACAAAGCTATATTCTTATTAAGGAAATTGTATTACACATTAAGAATCAACCTTTGAATTCTCAATATAAAATTCAAAAGAAAAAACATTTAAAATGGGATTCCTACATTTAACAATGTCATTCAATGATTAAATATAAAAAGTATATCAAACAAAGTGGTTGATCTCCTAAGCATGACTCCCACAAAGGGCCTTTCTATCTTAGATAATATAAAAAGTATATCAAACAAAGTGGTTAATATCCTAAGCATGACTCCCACAAAGGACCTTTCTATCTTATATCTAAGATGTTCAGTATATGAAGACTAGAAATGCCAACATGTTATAGATCCTTATTTTGGCCCAGTTATGGAGTCCATCCAGTATCCCACTATGGTTAATCACTTCCCCTTCCTAGACTACATGGTCCATGATGGATTTATTTGCATGTTGAATTAATTATGTGGTCTAGTAGGATCAACTCACCTTATTCTCATTAAGGAGGCCCACTCTTCATCCGATGAAGGACATTTTGGACAGAATAAAACTTTTTTACACATGAATACATAATTCTTCTAGACATCTCTACATAAACAAGTAGAATATTACATCTAGAGACATTCACATTGTAGCCAAAGAAAACAATCCAAGATGAATATTGGGATGTATCATCCTTCACAAGTTCCCTCCAAGCCTTGAGAATCCATTTCCATGGATTTAATTAGTGGCCTATCAACCACTTAGCGGAAACATGATCCCATATCTATGGTAGTATGTATATTTTCTAGGATGGAATTTTCATACCATGAAACAAAACTATATATGCTCCTAAAATTGCAACAATTTTATTCCAACATGTTTAAAGCCATTTTGGATTACCATTGACCATTATTTCTAATCATGACTCCAAATTTTCTAGTCCTTTTTGGAAATCCTTGTGAAATCTTTTAGGCTATCAACTTTTGTCCTCTATTTCCTTTTATCCACAAATTGATGCCCAAATAGAGGTATTTAATATAAACTTGGTTCATTCTCTTCATATACACCACTAGCATAAAACAAAATGGGAGCAATGCTCAAAATTTTGTTTCACAACTACAACATAGCCACTGATGTCTCAATAGGACACTCTTCTTTTAGGGTGTATTTTAGATTTTAACCTCTTACTCCTTATGAGATTGCAATTTATCTCCCAACTCTATCCACACCCAACCAACAAAAGGAACAAGACAAAGATTCTTCCATTTATCCAATATGCACAACAAGGTTCATGACATCCTTAAACAAATGCAGGCCAACAATTACATAGAAGTGTACATGTGTACAAGTCCAGCAATTCTCTTCTACATGCACATGTTTCCTTTGTTTATTCACTTCTATGTGTGTCTCTTCCATTGTTGGTATTGTGAACATATCAATGATGACCTTGCACTAGTTAAGAGATTGAGGCATCATTGTGTGAAAGAAAGGATCTGTGGATTATTGATGCCATGTTTGATGTCCCTCATCAACTTCATGAGAATAAATAAGCACTATTTTTTGAAGTGATTTATGTAGAAATATTTATTTCTAGATAAGTATCAAAACTTATATTAGTGTTTAGGCCTCCCAGTGGTAGTTTTAAGAAGTGTTAACCATTGTCAAAGTAACAATTAACGAATATAGTTCTCTCAACTATCTAGCACATTTTTTTCAAAAGAAGATTCTTTGAGAGGTTTCAAATATTCCTTGAAACATACAAGCAAGAAAATGTTGACCCTATCGAAATGTTTGGAAGCATGTTTCTTGAAATAATAGGCTAAAAATGTCCAAATTGCCCAAGTGATAACATAGTAAATGATAGTGCAAAGGGGTTGGATCCATTAGTAAGGATCAAGGAGTTTTTCACCAATGGACGAGGTTCAATTCCTATGAGGGTTGACCCTAGAGCCATGGGGTCATATTGAGGTAGTGGTTGAACATGTGCTTGCACCCAAAGAGATTATTAAATGATCTCATGGCCCATGCACACATAAGTGGATCAAATCCCACCCCCATGACCTTTAAATTTCTAAAATTGAGGTAGTTTTCCAACATGTGGTTACACCTAGAGATATTATATTAAATGATCTTATGACTTGTAGAAACATAAGTGGATCAAATCCCACCTTGATGTCCTTCCAATTTTGGCACAAAGGGGTTGCATCCATTGGTGAGAAGCGATACATTTTTCACCAATGGGGAAGTTTAAATTCCCATGAGGGATGTTCCTAGAGAAATGGTGTCACCTTGAGGTAGTGTTAGAATGTGTGGTTGCACCCATATANATTTTGGCACAAAGGGGTTGCATCCATTGGTGAGAAGCGATACATTTTTCACCAATGGGGAAGTTTAAATTCCCATGAGGGATGTTCCTAGAGAAATGGTGTCACCTTGAGGTAGTGTTAGAATGTGTGGTTGCACCCATATAGATTATATTAAAAATTTCCTTGACCCATGCACACATAAGTGGATCAAATCCCAGCCTTGTGTCCTTCAAATTTTAAGCCCCGAGGGTTAAATCAAGCAGTCATGTGTTAATCCCTAAATAAATCCCCAAGTTATGTATAAAACCCCTTATTAAGCCCTAAATATTGAATATTAAATTTCTAGTGTTATATGTGTTGGTTGTGGAGCCTGATTATCTTCCTGATTCAGAGGTCTTTTACTTTCAGCCATGTTTATACCCCATGAAGTATTTACACCCTAGAAGTATGTACACTCTTCCACGTGAGGGAGTGCAGAGGGGGGGTGCCCCCTCTGTGGGGTCCAGTGGGGCTATCCCCCCGGCTGGGGGGTCTAGGGGCAAGCGGGCCCCCAACGAGGATTTGGGGGCAGCATCCCCCGATGGGGGTTCAGGGGAGAAGCCCCGGAAGGAAAAATTGCCTTGTAAATGTATATTGTAATTTAATTGTAAATCTGGACTGTTCATTATAAGGTCGCAGATCTAACAGTAGAGATTATGTTAGGGTTTTTTTGCCCTAGAAGGCAACCCTCTTTTATGAGGGAAATGTATTGCGGCTATGAATGATGGCGAATATTGTATTCTGAGATAGGAGACTGTGAGAGAAAGAAGAGGAAGTTACAACAGGTTTGTTGTAGGTTGTATCCCTTCATATGCTGGATAATAATAAAGGAAGGACCTGGCAATTTCTCTGGTGGACGTAGCCCACACTGGGTGAACCACGTAAATCTGTGTCTCTCTTATATTGTGTATCTTATGTGTTTTGTTTCCGCATTTGTTTTATTTTATTGCTCCGCGGTCTTGTTTTTCTAACAATATGTGTAGGTCGTCCAGAATCCTTCATTGCACACTTTCATCATAATTGTACCCGTTTGTCTCCTATATATATCAAGGAGACCTAGTCTTAGGATCATATTATCTCATCTCATATTGTAATTTGAATTGGATATATTGTAAAAGGAGGTTTTCCCCTCAAATTGTATTGTATTCATTGAGTTTGTATCATTTTCAAGGCATTGGATTGTAACATTTGGTATCAGAGCAATGATCCTAGGGTTTTTCTTCTCTAAGCAAGTCATCTTAGAATTTTCGCTATAAATTTATTTATGGGCCGATTGGGACAAAAAAACTTGGATATTATTTAAAAGACATATCGAGGTATCTTTGGTACAAAATTCATTTTCTTTGTCGTTATACTTTCGAACATGCAACCTATGGAAGATAAGGTTTTTGACCCATCCTGAATTTAGTTTTAAATGAGTCATCTTGGGATTTTTTCTATAATGTTTCTTCTAGGATGATTCAGACAAAAAATTGGAGGTTATTTAAAATAAATATTAAGGTACCTATGGTACAAATTTCAACATTTGGGTTGTTATACGTTCATAGTTATACCATGTGGAAGATAGGGTTTTTTACTAGTCCTATAACTAGTCTCAAACAGGTGTTATGGGTAAAACAGTCACATCTTCTTCATCAATGGTCCAAATTCAATGAGACTAGTTGAATTTGAAAGAAGACAGACCATATTATTTCTAGTGAAATTTTCAAAACCATGTATTAAATATTGGACACGTGGCATTCTTTACAAGTTCTCTCTCCAGAACAGTCCAAAAATCAGCAAGGTTTGGGAAAGTTACCATAACTTTCACTTGGAACATCAAATTTTGGTCAGACCTATGGAATTGAAGATAGGACATATAATAGTACTATAGAAAAAAACATTTTAGACTCAAAAGGGTCGAAATTTCATAAATACATCACAAGGAAGGTCGGTCAGGAGGACAGACGCCAAATTAAGGGTTTGAAAAGTACGTAACTTACAATTGGCATAAGTTTTTATTGGAAGATCTATTTTTGGTGATTAAAAATTTGTGATTAAGAGGAAAAAGAGGAGAATTATAATTTTCTCACATGGATCCAAAGGATACTCCAAAATTTACTTCACTAAATATACCTCCAGAGAGCTCAACCATGACTCAAGATGAAATCCAAGAAATTTAACATCAGATGGAAAAGAGGATCACTGAAACTAGGGAACAAGTGGAAAAGAAGATCACTGAAAATAATGAAGAAATGAAAAGAAATATGGATGAAAATAATAATGACATGAAAAATAAGATGGATGAAAATAAAGAAGAAATACAAAAATCTATGAAGAAATTGCAAAATTTCATGTCTTCCATGATCTTTCAAGATCTAGATAAGATACTACATAAAGGAGATATCAAAATGCAAGGAACTCATGAAAATCAAAGTAGTATGTTGAACAATTTGCCAATAACAAGAATTTTTCAAGTGGATTTAACTCTAATAGTGGAGTTAATTATGGTGGGGGTCCTAAAGTCAACTTTCCCAAGATTGAATTAAAGAAGTTTTATGGAACATAGGTCTTTACCTGGGTGAACCAAATAGAGAAATATTTTGAACTACTTAATACTATGGATAATAATAAAAGGATTCACATGGAAAATTTGAACTTTGACATAAAACCATATGAATGGTAACAATGGGTAGTTAAAAGGAAGCCCCCTTTTTATCATTATTCTTGGGATTTATTTACAAGATATTTAGAAGCACAACATGGGAAAGTTTGAGAACATGAATACTTTAATTAATTGACATGAATCAAGCACTTAGGTGATATTAAAGATTATAATTTAGAATTTCAGGTATTGTCCACAAGGGTGGATGACATAAGTGATGAACATTTGTCGGAAGCTTACATGGGTGGATTAAAAGAAGACAATAAACATTAGATTTTATTAAAACATCCTGTAAATATTATGGAAGCTATGCAAGTTTCTCGCCATATTCAATCCAAGAATAAGGCTACACACAAGTGTACCATGGGATCATACATAAGAAGTAGAGATCGTTTTGGGGTTCATAAGACAAGCGTACCTAAACCAACAATGTTAAAACATAAAAAAACAAATGAAAGAAGAGAAAATAGACTATGTTTCAATTGTGACAACAAGTATAGTAAGGGGCATAAATGTGGTGAGAAGAAATTATTCTACATAGAATGTAAAGAGGAAGAAGATCATGAATTAGAACTTCCACAAGATCCATATCTAGAAGAGACTACTCCAACAATATCTTGTCATACATTGGCCAACATCAGTACTCCACAAACCCTCAAAATACAAGAATACATCAAAAAGAAAAAGGTAATAATATTGATTGATTCTTGTAGTACTCACAATTTTATCAATTACAAATTAGCAAAATATCTCAATTGCTTTGTATATCCAACACTAGAGTTTCAAGTAGTGATTGCATATGGAGGTACCATAAATTGTTCTAGGAAGTGAAATAGTATTAAGATCAACATGGGGGAGTATTTTTGGATAGTCACATGATTTCCATCAAAATGGGTGGTGTTGATGTTGTATTAGGGGTCCAATAGTTACAATCACTACGAACAATGGCCCTTAATTTTCAAGATATTTTAATGAGATTTTCCTCAAATGGTGTAGCATCCCCGGTCACCAACTGGGATATGCCACTTAAAATTTGTAACATACCCACCTCGTTATTCTATAGAGTTTGAGGTAATTTTCCTAAGTTTAGAGATGAATTGTCACTGTGGTGTTTCGTCAAATAGTTTGTATACCAGCTGTTGTAGGTGCATTTTTCTTATAGATTTAACAATGAAGAGACCTCTTAACTTTTCATGTGTAATTTCCCACAAAGACAAACACTGAATATGCTACTGTAAGGCAAAAATAATAGAAATAGTTGTTGTTTTATTTATTATCCAAGATGATCACACATAATTGTCCCAACATTTACATAAGCAATTTTCTAATGTTAATCTCAGCTTATAACCTCAGTAAATCAATACATTAGGTTGTGATAGCTAGATAGAACCTGGATAGGAGATTTTCTCATCATATAATAGACACCTTGTGGTAGAGGTTCGGCCTCTCTAAGGAACACTTCAGATATAAATATTTACCACATAAAATGAAGGGAGGAACCACCATAGAATGCACCCAGAATAAATGTTGGTGCTCATCCCAGCCAAGGCATAAACTTCTGATGATAACAACAACGTTCCACAGCCAGGAAATAATAAAGAAAGCGCTCAGATGTGAGGAATAACTTAGCTTCCAAAAAGCAATGATTTATCTTTATGTTCATGTCAAGAGATGCACCCAGTTCAAAGGTATGGCATCACCACATCCATACATACAAATCAGCAATTTCCAAACTCAAATAGCTCAGCCAATGAAGGATCTAAGTCTCCCAGGAAATGAAGAAATACCCAATAGTGTTAACACTCAGCCTTGAAGCAACTCGACCTGTCCAAGGTAGCACAACCAGTAGTGAAGTAACTCGCCCAACAAATCAACAATGCACCCCTGTAGAAGATGGTTGCCAACAAGAGGAATTTTGTTTTATACTTTGTCCCAAAGCTACAACATGCACCCAGCCTCCAAGGAATGCACCTCAACTGAACAAAACTTATCCTTTAAGGGAAGAACGACCTCCACACTTCCCACTCAGATTTTTAGGATGAAAACAAACTTTGAATGAAGCACAATGAGAAACCTGTAATGATCTCTCCCTAAACTGACTAGGGTGTATAGTCACGACACTGAAACCAGTGGATGAACAAGGGTTTCCAAAAACCCTAGACTCTTTCCTCAAGAGCTCTCAAAATCTATTTTTCGAATGAGTGAATGCAAGAATGAGGGGTGCCTCCTCTTTTCCCCTCGTTTATTTCTCCATTGAGTTATTTATCGCTCACTTTACTTTTCATTTTATTTTTAAAGTCACTTTATGCTTGCACACTTTATAATTTTCAAGTGACTTTATTTGCCTAAGACCCATGTCTCCATTTTTTCCCTTTTTCACTTTATAAATTCATTTCCTAGGAAACAATTGAGTTCCCTAGGTAACTTTTCCGACTTAGCCTATGGGAACCCGTTTAGGCTAGCAGAACCACTCCTTTTGCTTCATAGGCCAACGGGGACATTACAAAATTTTGAACTCTGATACTAATTTAAATCATAAAAATACTTTGTAATTTCATCGATTCATACAAAATAATAACAGAAATACACATGCAACATACACAAGAAAAACCCATGAAAAAATGCATAAATATTAACGCAACACATGAATTAACACACAATTGACACTTATCTTTGATTAAAAGAACACCAACTGTGTGTAGATATTCCACGTTCCTTCTAGCCTTAGACCACACTTCTCATAATTCTCAATAGTGGGTCACCCTCGAGTTGGGGATAAACTCCACCTAGGCAAAGGATTCCTAACCAGGCTAAGGTATCTCAGAAAACAAGAATCTTAGTCATAGTGCCAACTTGAACTAACATCCTACAGTCCCTCATTCCCCACATATGTGTCCCACCCCAGGAAGTGTGCACCTTCTCTTCTCAGCGGTCCCTCAATTTCCCCACCTCCTTTCTGGGGCTTCAACAACCGGCCACAAAACAAGTCTCAGAGCCCTGCACCTTCGAAAATCAATTCCCAACAATTCTCTCACCTGGAGATAATTCTCACGGTCCTGACAAACTACCTCTTCAATATCCTATGGGTCTAAAAACCTGCTTCTTTATTCCATATCCAAAGCTAACCAGGGTGCAAGTACATGTATAGTAACATAAGGGTACAGATGACCATTGAGTGAGTGAAGGAATGATGATAGAATCCCAGGAAAATGAACTAAGTCCAAACTATATGTATGCATGTTCCCATCTTGACACTTGTCATGTTTAGAACTACCTTGGTCCCATTTGTCCCCATCCTTAGAACTTAGGATAAAATAATTATCCATACTTTATACTTTAAGGAATATTAATATAATATTCCTTTGGGATTAGGCCCCCCTAGCTTAGCCCCTTATCCTTAAATTGTATCCCCCTTTCCCTATCTAGTGGAGTTTATCCCCCCATACTCTTTTATATGGTTGGTCTGTAGCACTAATGTGTTTTCATTAACATTTGTATGTGATTACATATTACAATGATGGCTCACTAGCCATTTAACATCTGTCTCTCCATCCTAATAACCACACAGGCCCTCTGGCCTCAAAATACATATACAAAAAGGAACTTTGGCCCCAAAAACGCACACTTACTCCATTGTATGAAAAATTTAGGATGGTGCGCACCTTTCCTTTAGTGCGCAAACCTCACACACTTGCACAGCTAGGAGATACATTGTAAAATGTGTGCACTTCTTTGGTATGAGATTCTTGTGCACTAACTCAATGCATGCAGAACCGAACCAAGGACCTTGTACCATCAACACACCAGCTTATATGTATAATTACATTTACATTTTTATGTACAATTGGAGTTCGGCCTAGGGGTATTACATTTCCCTCTCCCTTATTAATGCATTTTCCTTAGTGGAGTATATAGATATATACAACCAAAATTTCAAAAGTATTCAAAATGATGCAGATGATTTTCCTGCATAGCATCCTCGTGCTCCCAAGTTGAATCTTCAGGACCGTACCAGGTCCATTAGACCTTTACTAGCCCTACAGAATGATTCCAGAGTTGTTTGATCTTTCGGTCCAATATGCACACTAGGTGCACTTGAAAGTCTCCCTCTTGCTTAACCTGAATCACATTCCAATCAATAACATGATTAGCATTAGGTACATAATTTTTAAGCAATGACACATGGAATACATTATGAATACACATTGATGTTGGTAAGGCAAGCATATATGCTACAGGACCAATCCTCTCCAGGATTTAAAACAACCCACAGTAACATTTTGTCATCTTTGAAAAATTTCTCAACTTCAAGGAACTTCTCTTGGCTTTTTCTTTCAAGAACACATGGTCACTGACTTTAAATTCTCTATGAGTTATGCCTTTATCAACATATATTTTCTACCTATCTTGAGAAACCTTTAAATTATGTTTTATTTTCATCATCAACTCTTTCATTTCCTTGAGTAGTTCTAGCCCAACCACTAATCTATCTATTGGGTTGTCCCAGCTCACTGGTGTGTTTCAATTTCTGCCATAAAGTGTCTCAAATGGGCTCATCTTTAGATATTCTTGGTACCCATTTTTATAAGAAAACTCTACCAAATGAAAATAATCCTCCCATTTGGATGGTTTATCCATCACATACATCCTTAACATGTCTTCTATCACCTGATTCACCCTTTATGTCTGCCCATCTAACTCTGGATAATAAGTTGTGCTAAAATTCAGATTTGTTCTGAATCTCTTGAATAATCCTTTCCAAAAATTTGATGTAAATTTTAGATCTCTGGCAGACACAATTGTCTTGGGTATACCATGTAATCGAGCAATTTATCAATTTATCTCATATAAATATCAACAATGTTGGCTTCCTTGTGTGTGAGATTTACTGGAATAAAATGGGCAGTTTTAGTAAGCTTATCCACCACTACCATGATAGAATCATGTTGCTTGTTTATTTTGGGTAGTTTGGTGATGAAATCCATTGTTACAACTTCCCATTTCCACTCAAGAATGGGAAATGGCTATAGAAAACCAGTTTGGTGTTTATGCTCATCCTTGGCCTTTTGACACTCCAAACACCTGGAAATAAAATCAAGAACCTCTTTCTTCATACCTGGCCAATAATAATGTATCTTGACAGCTGCAACCATTTTTTGGTAACCTGGGTGCCCAACATAAGGCACATTATGCATTTTCTGGTAACCTTGTTGTAATTTTGTCTTTATTTCTATGTATGATAAATTTGATTGTGTAGCCTCTATGATTATGTCTTTCAAATATGATTGGTACATGCTAATGGTTGTAGCATGCATCTCATGCACCCTTCTGTTGAGTGCATCATACACCTTGTTCTCTTTCCGCTTGATATGATTTATATCATATTCCTTGAGGAATTCTAACCACCTGCTTTGCTTGACATTTATAGTTGGTTGTCCAAATAAATATTTCAGACCACTATGGTCTGTCCTCAACTCAAATATTTTTCCCATGAGGTAGTGCCTCTGCATCTTCAAGGTATTAACTATGGATGTCAATTACAAATCATGAGTAGTATAGTTCCTTTCATTCTCCTTTAATTTCCTTGATTCATAGCACACCACATACCTATTCTGACTAAGGACTCCACCAAGCCCTTCATTACATGCATTAGTGCATACAATGAAGTCTTCATTTGGATCAACAATCCTTAGTATTGGAGCACTTGTTAATAAATGCTTCAAGTTTTGGAAACTCCTTTCACAATCCGATGTCCACTCAAACTTCACACCCTTCTTCTGCAAGGAAGAGATTGAGTGTGCAATCTTTGAGAAACCCCCAATGAATATTTTGTAGTAACCTGCAAGTCCCACGAATGATATCACCTTAGATACATTCCTTGGTGTTGGCCACCCCTCAATGGCCTTTATCTTTTATGGGTCCATTGTTATTCCTTCCTCTGAAATGATATGGCCCAAATAATAATTTTCTTCTGATAGAATGATCACTTACTCAATTTGGCATACAATTGATGCTCCCTCAATATTTGTAACACCATTTTCAAGTGTTGTCTGTGCTCTTCTTCAAAATTAGAATATATAATAATGTCATCTAGGAATACAATGAAAAACTTATCTAAGTACTCTTTGAAAATACCATTCATTAGACACATGAAGACAATGGGTGCATTTGACAACCGAAATGGCACCACTATGAACTCCTACCGGCCATACCTCGTTCTAAAGGCAGTTTTGTTGATGTCTTGTTATTTAATTCTTACTTGGTGATAGCCTATCCTGAGATCAATATTCAAGAAAGAAAAAAATCGTCTTTCAGCTAATCAAATAGGTCATCTATCCTTGGAAAAGGATACTTGTTCTTCACATTTACCTTGTTCAACTTATTGAAGTCAATGCAAAGTCTCAATTTTCCATCCTTTTTCTTCACAAATAATACTAGGGCACCCCAAGGTGACACACTTGGGCATATATACCCCCTCTTCATAAGCTCTTCAAGTTTCATTTTTAATTCCTTCAGTTTTGGTGTACTCATCCTGTAAGGGGTCTTAGATATTGGGGTTTCTCCTGGCATCAAATTGATGGAGAAATCAATATCTTGCTTGGGTGGAAATCCTAGTATTTATTTAAATACACCTTCAAACTCTTTTAGGACTGCATAATATTCAATATTTGGCACCTTATCTTTAGGAGTCTCTTCCATATGTGTTGAAAATATTTGACACCCTTTCTTGTAACTTTTCTTTAGTTGCAAGGTTGTAACTCCTATGACGGTTACTACCCTGGGAATTCCCTGTATTGTCCTTAAGTTCCCTCCCTCATCCAAGTAAGAAAAATCCTTGTTATAACAGTCTAGGAAAACATGATGTTGGTCCAACCAATCCATACCAATTAGGCAGTCATAGGAAACTAAAGGTATGATGTTCAAATATGCCCGGGTGCGCAGTCCATTCATGTCCATTGGGCATGCCTTAACCATCTAATTAATTTTCCTTTTAACTCTTGTATCCAACTGCACCAACAAATATTTTCCAAGCTTTCTTATTGGCAATTGAAATATTTCAACCATATTAGGACCTAGATAACTATGACTATCTCCTGAATTAATTAAAACATAAATGGTTTGGTTGTTGATCTTACCTTCCACTTCAATCATATGTGACTGAAAATTAGCTTGTTATTATCCATGGTTGTGTAGATCCTAGGTACATTTCTTCCCATGTCGTCCACTGTATCATATTTTTGTACATTATGAACAATCCTCATGTTTTCACCTCTGTGAGGGAAATCTCTATACATATGATATCCCCCACAACCCCAACATTAAATAGGTGGTGTTATAGTGAAAAATGTAGGTTGGGAAAATACCAACCCAACCACAAGGCAAGTGCTACAACTTGGGATTCCTACATCCAATGTCACCTTGATGTAGGTCCTGCACTTCAAGGGTGACTAGGTCACTCGAGGGAGGTGATATCGATGACCCTAGGGGGATTGATATGGAGATGAATATGGATGGAAGTGAAGCCCCTATATGTCAATTCTAAGTGGAGTGAAAGGTGGAAAAATGTTCCTTGTAAGTCAAGTGATTGTTTCCCCACAGGTATAATACTTCTCCAGATGATTGTACCTGCCCGAGACACAAGAAAAGAAACTTTGCAATAATATATGTTTGCTTGATCAACAAGTTAAGATTTTTGTCCCTAATTTGCAACAATATATAAAAATATATATCAGAAATAAAATGATACTATAATATTCTCAATAAATGTTGAAGATCAAGTAGAAAATGCAAGAGAAAAACTACTGAATGACTAGCTAAACTCAAGATGAAAAACCAATACTCTTATCATAAAACATAAGGTTGTTGTAAACACTTGTCTGCAGAAAATTATATCAGCCTTATGGCTGTAACATTCAATGTATTACAGAAAGAAAATCAAGCACTGAAATCTCCTCAAACTTTTCGAAAAGGTGTGTTGGACCAAAGAGAACAAGTGTGCAAACTTTGAGCAAGATCCAATGGTTGATAAGAGAGTTATTCAAGTAAGTTAGGGTTTCTGCAGCCCTAATGGATGAAGATGCAATTTTGTAATAGTAGAAATAAGTAGCCCCTATATGAGGATGCCCTAGTGGTTGTGAGGTGCCCAAGGCAGAAGGAGAACAATCCACTTTGCAAGAAGTAAAAATGACTGAAAATCACGTTTCCGAATGCAATATTTTATTTATCCAATGCAACAAATAATGACTAGTTCCTTTACTATTGGGTTAATGGAGTCAAAAGGATCTTATAGAAGCTACCTCCTTAGAGGTTTAATCCCTTTTACTTCCCAAGGCAAGTTTCTCTAAGTTGGGGTTTAAGCTAAGAGGGTGTATGCCCTTATACTTCTCTTAGAAAACCCTTAATCAATGCGATGAAGCGAATAAAATGATGAAGGATATGGTGGGGGTGTGTTCCCTTATACTTCTCACCTATATCCTATCATAAAAATACTTGACCTGAATAAAATGATAGCAAGAGAGTAAAAACCATACCAACATCAAGAGAAATGCTAAGACAATTCACCACAAGAGATAGAAAGCATCATCCAAAGCTAGCGTTAGGCCTTCCTCCATCAACCATTCATAACATAGCCATAAACAAGTGCACAATAGCTAAAAGAGCCAAGAGGGATGAAAATTTCAGACCAAGGCCTCTCACAAGAGGGAGAGTTATGATTAAAATGAGATCTTATGATCTCTATTTATACTAAATGTAGATACAATGGTTTTTCCAAAAAATAAGGAGTAAACCACAATATTAGGGGTCAACATCCCTAATGTTTCCCCCTCAACAAAATAATATTAAACAATTCACTTAAAATTTCACTTTTTGCACAAATAAACCCTAATTTAGGAGGACGGCACCCCTTTAGGGGACGTTTTGCCACTTTGAGGAAGTCGTTGGTGTTGGAGAAGTGTGGATGGGCCTCCAAAGGCCATGTGTCAAGCATCTAGGAAATTATATCATGGTGAATATCATTCTCCTCCTCAAACGTCCTTGTGTCAAAGAGTGGCACCTCACCACCATGCCCTAGCCCCCAAGATTAGGACGTCAAGCTCGAAATTGGAACGTTTTTACCCTCCTAGGAAAATTGTTTGGAAATTAGGGGTGGGATAGGTTTTCCAAGTCATCATCAAGGTCGTCTAAGTATGATCTCTCTCATCTAGCATGCAGGCCCCTGGCATCCAACCTATGGGCTTTTAGCCCATTGGAAGCTTAATCTAGGCTTGTTCACCCAAAACTGTCCACCAACTAGGTCCTGCAAAGACAAATGAACATTCCCTTCAAGGATCTCAAATCATAACATGATGATAAGTTAATTCAATCAATAAATAATCCATCCAAGCATGTGCATCAAATATCACCATATCAAACAATTAACATCTCAAAGACACTATGTGACTTGTCAAGCTTAAGTATGGGAGGGTTGACGAGGTGTCCTATTGGGTAGATCTTTCCCTAGGTTAAGGAGAGCTTCCAAGAGGTCTCTCTCTAATCCATGTAAAGTGTATGAGGTGGATCGGGTCAAGACTCAATGGGAATAGGACTCATGACATACTAGGGGTCATAGTGTCTCATTCATGGGTGCCTTTGTAGAGGGTGTGTGGTACCTTCATCTGCAATGCACTTTTTCCAAGCCCATCAATTATCTTTTATATTTCTTTCTTTATATTTTATTTCATAATAACATAAGGAGAGATTGAAGGTCACTTCCTTGGCATGGTGACTAGGTGGTGGCAATGTCACCCACAAACATCTAATGGAAACGAGAAGGTGTTGACCAAAATTTGGTCATCTATATCTTTCCTCTCTTGGATTCATAAAAGCCTTGATATAAGAAGAAAACATTTTTTGAACTTTTATAAGTTCACTCTGCAACCCTCAATCTCAGCTTCATCATGCACTTTTCATATCAGAAATTTGTTTCCACATGCCTAAGTTATTCAAGATATGGTCTAAAGGTTTGAAGGAGATATTATGAGGAATTTTTCTAAGTATTATGTTCTCCTCTCCATTTTCTAATTGTGAAGTACTCTCATCACTTATCTCTCAGACCTTCATCTTCATCCAATTTCCCATGTCATAAGTCCGTTGCTACACTACACTTATCCATTTTTTGAACTTCATGGGTTCGTGGGTTCAAGACCTCATTCTCCAAGTTTTGTGATCTCCACTTTGCACCCAAAGTTTCATGATCTACATTTTGGACCATCATATTTGTTGCGGGTGCCGAGCCCCTAAAGTATTTTATCCCTTATGTTAAATTTAGAGCAGCTATTAAGTTTCTTTTCAATTTACTAGACAATAATAACATATGCAGGATCACTGAGAGAAACCCTCAAGGGGAAAAAAACCCAACAAAAACTTCATTAATATAGATTGTCAATACAATGCTAAGATAATAAACCAAACACTAGAGAATATCCAACAGTGAGCAATGCGCCTCTATCTTCCTTCTTCCGGTAATTGGAAACTACAGTTTCCTTCAAACTTGTGCACTAGATGAGTGACATGAGTGAGTGAGCTAATGAGGTGCCTTCCACTCTTATTTATACTAGCTGGCAGGTGCTAGGGTGGTGTCTCTTCATCAATTAGGGCCAACTCCTTCACTTAGTGGTCAAAACCACTTTAATTAGGCCTGGGGACTGACTTCTTAATTAACAACATAATAATTAGCACTTGACCAATCCACAAAAGGGGATTTGGTCTTTTACAAAGCCCAACATGATCAATCCACAAAAGGGGATTGATATATAAGATAATATCTCAATAATAAGTAGAATATTTTTTGTAGTTACAATATTTCAACACTCCCCCTTAACAACAAGGGTATTCTGCAACATCATCAAGAGAGAGAGAAGGCAACAACATCAACGTCATCTGGAAAACTGATTGGCATATCTATAAATCATTAGAATTTTTTCTCATCATTCATAGTATGAAGCTGGAATGGCATCATCATCATCATTCATAGCATGAAATTGGAGCCTGAAACATCAACATCAGTTAGCATAAAAGAAATAACATCAACATCAACGACATCATCATCAACAACAAAAGGCTAGAGAAACATCATCATAGCACGAGGCTGGAGCAACAACATGATCCAGCACAAGGATGGAGAAACAACATCACCATCACCACCATGGGGCAACAGAATGAGGCAGGTGTATCAACAACATTTTGTGGTACTCTGACAGTCCCTAGGGATCTTCCCAAGAATCATAAGATTCCCTAGGATATAAAATCCTAACGGAGATACCACGTGGTACTCTGACAAAATGTCCTTATCGGACCTTCAGGATTTGCCCAGGAATCATAAGATTCTCTAGTATTATAAAAATCCTAATGGAGCTACCACTACTGACCACAAATAGCATATGCATGCACAAGTACTTTGATAGACCGTCCTTACCGAACCTTCAGGGTTTGTCTAGGGATGATCAGTCCCCTAAGATATAAAATCCTAACGGAGCTACCCGTTGTTGGTTAGGATACCATAGTATCATAAACATCACTCCCCCTTTCAAGGGAGGTCCTTTTGGACTATTCCAAGCTTGTCTCGAAAGTTCTCAAACTTTACTTGAGACATAGGCTTGGTCAACACATCTGCAACATCCTGATATGTACCAACATATTGGATCTTTATGGCTCCCCTCTGCACCATATCATGAATGTAGTGATACCATATTTCTATGTGCTTAGACTTGTCATGGAACACAAGGTTCTATGTCATCTTTATGCAACCTTGGTTGTCACATAGAATCAAGGTTTCTTCCATCTCAATATCAAATAGACATGTCAACAACTTCCAAATCCATATGGCTTCACAACCGGTAGAACATGCAACAATGTGTTTTGCTTATGTTGTGCTAACATAATACTAGATTGCTTCCTACTCTTTCATGAATTCATGGCTGACCCCAGACTGAAACAACATCCTGAAGTGCTCTTTCTATCATAAACACTTTCAACCCAATCTGAATCGGTATAATCAATCAGTCTAAAGTCATTATCTCCATTATAACAGAGACCAAAGTCCAATGTACCCTTAAGGTATCTCATCACATTTTTTGCAACAACAAGGTGAACACTTCTGGGCTCTACCAGATACTAACTCAAGGTGTTCACAACAAAACATATATTTGGCTTGGAGTTCGTCAGATACATCAACGATCCAATGATCTATCTGTACAACGTAGCATCAACCAATTCTGATGAAGTGTCAACCAATAGCTTCAACTTTGTTTCCATGGGTGTGTTCATGGATTTACACTCAAAAATATCAAACATATGCATACTTCCCTTGGTTAAGGACTATCTTCTATGGGCTCTACCAAACCTCAAGACCTAGGAAATAATGCATTAGGCCTAGGTATTTCATCTCAAATTTTGCAGCGATCTTATTCTTACAATCAACAATGAGATTTTCTTCTCCAGTTAAGAATAAGTCATCTACGTACAACAACAATATATCATATTCATAATTCATAACCTTCAAGTAAACGTCAGAATCAGCTTTACTCTTGGTAAAGCCCAAGCTCGTCAGAAAACTGTCAATTCTTCCATACCGAGATCTAGGATCTTGCTTCAATCCGTACAGAGCCTTCTTCAACCTACATAAATGTGTCTTATAGTCTTCAACTTCAAACCATTGAGGTTTTTCTATATACACTTCTTCTTCAATGACCCCATTTAAGAAGGTTGCTTTCACATCCATCTTGTGTAACTTCCACTTCATCTTAGCTGCAAGGGCTATGATGGTTCTGATAGCAGTTTATCTGGATACATGAGAAAACATTTCTTCATAGTCAATGCCTTCCATGAGCTACAAACATTTCTTTATATTTCTCAATACTTCCATCAACGACATGTTTTATCTTGTATAACCATTTGGAAGATACCACATATTTTCTCTTCAATCTGGGAAATATTTCCCATACATCATTCTTTAGAATGGATTGGTATTCTTTTGTCATGGCATCTTCCCATTATTTATTCTGAATGGATTCTTCAAAGAAAGTAGGTTCCTTCTCTATGAGATCACACATCAAAGCTATATAACTAGAGAATGGCTTAGGTTTCTTGACCTATCTCATGGTTCCTTCTGGGGAAACCATACTTCTCTCCATCTTGAATGAGTTCCCTTGCCCAAGCTGGGTTTCTCTTGTGAGAGATCGTCATCACGTGAAGTTCTTGAGATTATATCATATCATGAT
Source organism: Picea engelmannii (assembly GCA_009831015.1). Lineage (NCBI taxonomy): Eukaryota > Viridiplantae > Streptophyta > Pinopsida > Pinales > Pinaceae > Picea > Picea engelmannii. The sequence goes on along the minus strand of ML777461.1, from coordinate 255,550 downwards.
CTTCTTGAATCTCATCATCAGGGGAAATTGTGACTTCCCTCACTGGTTTTGCAACTCTAGGAGCTACAAGATCTTCTTCATATACTTCTTCAAGCTAGCATCTTCTTGATTTCTTGAGTGTTGCATCTTCATCAAAGGTTACATCTTTGTTGATATCAGTGTGGTAACTTGGTATGTAAATTCTAAATGTCTTTGAGACCTCACTGTATCCAACAAATATTCCCTTCTTTCCTGAAGGATCCATCTTGGTTCTCTTCTCTTCTGGAATGTGTAGAAATACTGGACAACCAAATATCTTGATATGGCTTACTTATGGATTCTTTCCGGAGAACATTTATTTAGGGGTTTTGAACCCAAGTGCACTATGGGATAATTTTTTTTGTACATAAACTATTGTTCTTGTTTCTTCTGCCCATAAGTACATTGGAAGATATTGATCATGGATCATAGTCTTCACTACTTCCATTATAGTTCTGTTATTTCTTTCTGCTACAACATTTTGTTGAGGATTTTAGGGAGTGGTGAGATCTCTCTTAATCCTGACATCTCTGCAAAATATTACAAACTCTTTTAAGGTGTATTCTCCTCCATTATCTAACCTAAGTATCTTGATTTTTCTTTCAGAGAGATTCTCTATCAAGGATTTGAATTCCTTGAATTTTTCAAACACTTCATCTTTTGATTTCAAGAAGTAAACCCAAGTCTTGTGAGAATAGTCATCAATAAATGACACATAGTATACATACCCAATAAGAGAAGTTGATGGCATTGGGCCACATACATATGAGTGGATGAGCTCCAACACTCCTTCTTCTTTATTGTCACTCTTCGAGAAAGGATTCTTTATATTCTTTCCTTGTGCACATCCCTTGCACATGCTTTCATGGTCAACCTTGAAATATGGTAGACATGTAACTGCTTTACTCACATATGGTAAGGCCTTGTAGTTGATGTGAGCTAGTCTTCTATGCCAAAGTTCACATGGACTCTCGGTGGAGTGATTCAAGGTTGCATCTGAGAGACCTTTTAATTTATACAGGCCACCTTCTTCTTTTCCAATAAAAGTTGCATCTTCTATGGTTTTTCCTTTAGGCCACATCAGGACTTCACCATCTATGAATGCAACCCTGAATAATTTCTTATCTAAAGTTGAGATAGAAAGCGAATTCTTCGTCAAACCTGATACATATAGTACATCCTTCATCTTCATTGGGGTCCCTCAATCAAGTTTATAATTGGACTCTCCCACTCCTTTGATAGGGTACTGGTAATCATCTCCAAGTGTAACTTTCTGGGGAAAGTTATTTTCGGTAAGGCTAGAGAAAATTTCTCTATGACCTGTAAAGTGCTTAGAAGCACCACTATCTATCAATCAAGTATCCTCTCTAGGTGACACTGATCCTGAGAGGACAGAGATTAAGACATAGTCTTCAATCTTTTCTTTAATCATCTTCGTGGGTGGCTCATCATCTTCCACTGCATGGGCATGGTGTCTTTTTTTGTTTCTCTTCTTGTATTCTTCTCTTTGGGATGGAAAATTCTTAGCAATATGTCCCATCTTGTCACAATGGTAACATTGATAAGATGAAAAATCATTTTCTCTTCTTTGACCTTTCTGAAACTTCTGGAATCTCCTTGGAGGGTGAGATTCTTTATGGATAAATCTATTTGGGGAGTGAGACTCCTTATGTGAGTGGGTCTCCTTATCGAAGTCATACCTTCTCGTTCCTCCTTTAGTATGAGCATCTAGAGCTTGATCTTCATCCCTTAATAGTATCGCTTCTCAGTTAGCTACTCTTGCTTCTTCTTGAACACATTCTTCCCAAAGATTGTCAAATTGTAGTTTCTCCTTTTTGGCACAAATGGTTTGGATGAATGCATCCCAAGGTATTGTGAGACCATTGAGAGTTTTCATTATGAGTTCATATTCATCTAGGGTATCTCCAATTGCTTCTAGTTTTTCCTTGAATTGATAGATCCTAGAGAAATAGTAATGAAATGTTTCTCCTCTATGCATCTTTGTATTCTTGAGTTGAGTTCTCAAGTTCATCTTCCAATTAATGTTTATTCCTTCATACAATCTATTTAGGGAATCAAAAAATTCTTTTGGGGTATTATTATATGCCACTTGAGGGATCAAGTGATATTTGATAGAGTCTGCAATGATTATTTTGGCCCTAACCATGTCCTTTTGGTACTTTTCTTTAGTTGTAGCATATGTGGGTTCTGGTACATTTTCTTTGATGAATCTTGCAAATTCATTCCTTCAAGAATGAGTGAAATCTTATACTTCCAGGAACAGAAGTTATCCACACCTTATAACTTGTCAACAAGATTGGTGCTTGAGAACATCTTGACTTGGAGCTGGGAAATTGACCAAAAAATGAAAATACTCAAAAATTAGATTTGAACTTACCAGGAGGTGCGCTTGGTTGAGGTGAGTATCCTAGTGCAGTCAGTTTTCTAAAAGTCCAAATTTTATCCCTTGAAATTGGGCCTGCGCAAATTTGGACTGGTACTTCTGGTACGAGTTCTAGTTTCCCGATTTTCTGGTACTAACCAAAAAATAGGGTTTCACTTCTCAGAGTTTCTAGCCACAGAAAAGGTGCGCTCAAGATGCCAATAAGTTTGCTAGGCTAGGGTGCACTTCCCTAGGTGGTTTTTAGGCTGAAATTCCTCTCCAACAAAAAACCCTAATTTTCTTGTACGACAATAGTGACGTTTTTTCTTATCCAGTGAAAGGTGCTCTCTTTAGCTTAGCTCTGATACCATGTTAAATTTAGAGCATCCATTAAGTTTATTTTCAATTTACTGGACAATAATAACATATGCAGGGTCACTAAGAGAAACACAATCACAAGATACACAACATTTATCTTGGAAAACCCTCAAGGGGAAGAAAACCCAACAAAAACTTCCTTAATATAGATTGCCAATACAATGCTAAGATAATAAACCAAAAACTAGAGAATATCCAACACTGAGTAATGTACCTCTCTCTTCCTTCTTCTAAAAACTCGCAACTGCAGCTTCCTTCAAACTTGTGCACTATATGAGTGACATGAGTGAGTGAGCTAATGAGGTGCCTTCCACTCTTATTTATACTAGCTGGCAGGTGCTAGGGTGGTGTCTCTTCATCAAGTAGGGATGAATTCTTAACTTAGTGGTTAAAACCACTTTAATTAGGCCCGAGTGCCAACTTCTTAATTAGTAGCATAATAATTAGGGTTTGACCAATCCACAAAAGGGTATTGATCTATAAGATAATATCTCAATAATAAGTAGAATATTATTTGCAATTACAATATTTCAACACCTTCTGCATCCAAGTCCGATCGACCGACTTTCCACACTTAACTTAGTTTTTATCATCCACAACTGCAGGTTGGTGGGTTCCCGGGTTGGCAGGTCCGTGAAAAAACAAGATATTGAGGAAGCAGTACATGGTATTTCTCTTGACTTAAGAGACTTGGAAGGTGAGTTATTCAACATTAAAATATGGCATGAAATAAACACCGCACCAATGAAAATTTATATTGAATATTAGTTCAAAAAGGCAATCGACAAATTAACCAAAGAAGGGAAAGAAACAGCTGAGACGGTTCCTATAACCATCAATGAAGACAATAAAAGGATAGCAGAAAGAAAGTGAAGAGGGATGAGATACCATCATAGTAAGTTCACGATGATTACATTTTACTTTATTTATATGTTTTTCATCCAGTTACCCTGCTTATTTGACTAGAAAGGTTTAACCGAAATATGATAACTTATCATGGTCTTCTTTCCAAGTCTTGTTATTTTGTCAGCGCCCATCATTCTCCTTCTACAACTTACTTCTTGTTCATATTTTCTTCATGGTCCGCAGGAGCCCCAATCCCATTCCTAAGGACAAACACATTTAAATTTCAAATCTTTGTAGCAGACTATATACTTTTTAGAAATCCCAAGAGAACTATTTCGAGATCAGTTTTGAATGTACTTTGTAAATCTGAGTTTTGAGTATAAAGTATTTCAGATTGATCTATCATTATATTTATCTCAGCTCCCCATGTTTTTACTCTATCAAAGTTATCTTATGCATGCAAACCATCTTCTTTTGTTTTATGTGATAAGAAATCTTTAGTTTAACTATGATGGATGTAAGGAATTTTTTTCTATCTTTTTCAAATGTATGAAGTGTGTGGTTCCTGGTCATTTCTTAGGAACTCTCTTTAAAAAACAAAACATTTTACTTTTTGTTATATTTTATTGCAATCTGTATATTTCTTTGATTATCACGACAGACTTCTGCAAAGTCCTATATTCTAAAAATCTAGAGTCCCAAGAAAATCTTAAAACAAAGAGGAGTAGCACCTCTATAAAAATGCAGGGGGATTTGTATACCCATGAGGTTGTCGTTTTGGTCCTGACGAATTCAAGAGTCAACATTTTTGGCGACCATACTCAGAATTATTTGTTTTCAAGATATTTGAGGAACCAGAAATATCCATGGCTCAAAGTTTCAAGAAGAATATTCAAGAAAATTGTTTCTTATTTTAAGCATGGCTCACCTTTTTTGTAATTTCAAAAAGAAACAAGAAGCACCAAAGATTGAGGAGAATTAACTCCCTGGAAACTCCATTGAAAAAATTCAAAATGAAGGGTTTCTTTCATGTCATAATGCTTCTTTATATTCTTCATCAATCCCATCAATGGCTTTGCAAGACTCGAAAAAAGGGATAAATACTCAAAGGAGGCGATTTCATAATACCCCTTTAAATCTACCAAAAATAGACTTTCAAATGCCCAATATTCGTATTGAATTTTTTTCTACATTCTTTGGGGATGCTTCAGAAGATGCAGAGAAACACTTGATTAATTTTAAAGGTACATGTTATGATTTCAACCTCATTGAAGACAATGTTACATGTAGATTATTCCTACAAACTCTACAAGAGGATGTTATTGAATGGTATAGTTCATTAATGCCTAACTCCATTACTAGCTGGGATGTGTTAGAAGATTCATTTTCAGAAACGCCCATCCCAAAGGTGCATTCATATGTTTTTTCTGATGTTTTAAATGTTGCTTCCCACCCACCCTCTCCCACATGGACACAAAAAGATGAAATGAATGATTAAGAAGAAGAATATCATGAAACGTTGCAAGAATTTTCTGAATCAAATCTTGTTGCTGAGAATGAAGGAAAGAATTCCAGAGACCAAGAAAAGGATATCATCATCTCATATACTCTATATGAGGAAGAAATTAAAGAGTCTCCACCAAATATGAAAGAACAATTCAGCTAAAATAAAGAATAATTGGTGGAAGAAAACAATTTTGAGAACAAAGAAGATAGTCATTGCATAGAAGAAGAACATTTCCAAGACATCACAATGAAACAATAATCTTAAATGTGGAAAAAGAAGAAAAAGAGAATGTTTTCAAAAAATAAATTTCTCATTTTATTGAAGATAGTATCAATCTAGGGAAGACAAGAGTAGATTATATTGAATATTGGTTCGAAAGTATTGTCAGCCCACCAATGCAAACAATTCTTCTGCACACATTGCTCGATCCCATTGTGGTACATTTTGGGCATCCTCCCGATTTATTGATAAAAACCCCAATATTTTTCTTACTTCTAGAGCTCATTTCACAAGTCAATTGGATGCTCGAATGACTCCATTGGAAATCTTCCTATACCTAAGGTTCCCCTTTGTTTCAAGTAAGTTAGGGTAGGTAGATCATGTATGTATATATTTTGTTTCTTCAATTCACTTTTGCATAATAAGGCAGTATATGTATAGAAGTTTTAAGGTAACTCCATGAAAGAACAAGAATTAGAAGAATTCATTTTGAAGATGACTCCATAGCCCAATGGAGAAGGCATCTAGTATTGAGATTATTTTTTCTCAATAACCCACAGGGGGTCACTGTCCCGCAGTTGGAGCCAGTTGTTGACCAAAATTTGGTCATATATATTTTTCCTCTCTTGGATTCATAAAATCCTTGATATAAAAAGAAGACATTTTTTGAAATTTTATAATTTCACTCTGCATCCCTCAGTCCCAGCTTTGTCATGCACTTTTCGGATCAGAAATTTGTCTCTGCATTCCTAAGTTATTCAAGATCTCATCTAAAGGTCCGAAGGAAATATTATGAAGAATTTTTCTAAGTATCATGTTCTCCTCTCCATTTTATAATTGTGAAGTACTCTCATCACTTATCTCTCAGACCTTCAACTCCTTCCAATTTTCCATGTCATAAGTACACTGCTACACTGCACTTAACCATTTTTTCAACTTCACAGGTTCGTGGTTGCAAGCCCTCATCCTCCAAATTATGTGATCTCCACTTTGCACTCAAAGTTTTGTGATCTACATTTTGGACCATCATATTTTTCGTGGGTGTCGAGCCATGCAAATGAGAGCCATTACCCTAGTTTGGTGACCAGATGATGGCAATGCCATACCACTAGATATTCATGGATGTGATAGGCCAACTCGTGATGAGACCTCCTATCCTTCAACTAACCTTTCAAGCGTTTCTTTATTATATTGTGGGCCCCCTTTATTTAAAGATACGTGTTGCATTGCTTTCTTGAGTGATCCCTAGGTGAAGCATTTGGAAGGTTTATATAAGGCTTTTATGTTTTACCCAACACCAACCCCTCTGGGCCTTTAGCCCCTTCTTCCCATAGAATGAGGGACAACCCCTTCTTGGGTCAATACACCCTAAAATCCCAAAAGATAAGGAAATAGAGGGGAATAATGATGGAAAGTGGTACATATGGTTGGGAACGGTACAATGGCTCATTAAGGGAGTTCCCAGTAGAAGCCCCATCCCCAAGGAAGACCAATTACTAGGGAACAATGTCAACCACCAAGGTGGAGTAGGGAAAAGGCATAATGTCTAAGAACATATCATGAAATATAGAGAAAATATAAGATACAACATAATAAAATGGCTTAAATATTGAAATTATTCTCATCATAATACTGACTTGTACCTCATGGAGAAAGGCCCACTGCCTTCCTGAAGCCAACTGGTGTGGTGGATGCTATCTGTAAACTTGTGACCATATGTGGTGGTGAGTGGGTTTTCCATCTGTGAAAAATGGTATTGTTGGTCATGTAGTCTCTCGGCACTCCATATCTGCAACCTGAGGGCCTCGAGACATCATATCCTTAGTTATCCACAAAATGGGGATAACATTTGGCTCCTACTTGGGGACATGTGCTCGTCGCAGACATGTGCCTGCAAGGAAACATCAAACTATCAAGTGCAGGATTTTCTACTCATCCTTGTTCTCATATGATCATAATCCAAACCAACTAAGCTAGAAAAAAAAAATGACATTTTTTCAAAACATTCTAAACTAAGCATGAAATCAATATGCAAGTAGAGTAAAATGAAAATGAAATGCATCTAAACTAGTATGAGCAATCAAGATGCAAATGAAGGGAATCAAAATGACTTACCTACTTACCTGGCGCATGGGCCCTGAAGAAGTCATGTGACCTGGATGTGAGGTTGGAGAATAGACCCATCTACTAGTAATGGGATATTTCTCTCGTCTAATGTTGTCAAATAGTACCTTTCTTTGTCGGACTTCTTTCTGATGATGTAAGGGCCAAGCCATGAATTTTTATCTTCTTGGTCATATCTAGGCTTTCCCTTTCTTTTTTCCCACATTAGCACAAGACTTCCTTCATTGAAATCGATGCAAGGTGTACCCTTATCGTGTGGAGGCTCTGTGTGGAATGTATATTTGATGATTTATTCATTTTTATCACCTTCCTTTTGTACAATATGAATAGATTTTGGCTCCTTCCTATGGTATTGTGCAGCCTTCTTTTTATCTGTCCATGGGAGAAACAACTCTACTACATCTTCTTGCGTGAAGGGTAACTCGAATGGATCATACTCAAAAATTTGAGAAGGAATATCCTGATAGTGTTCACTGACATAGTTGGGGCCCCTCAAATTCATCACATGTGTATCTTTGTTTTCCCTGTTATGTAAGATATCATATGTGTCATCGCCCATAGGAATATAAGCATGTGTAAGGTTCATGCTAAGGAAACCTCCAAGGGTTGAGGACCAAGTCCTCGACAAGAGAATCCCCCAAGCATCAGGGACATCGATCACCAATATGTCCACGAGGACGCTAATATGTGGAAAATCTATCAAAAATACCTCAACATCTTCACATACTCCCAAGACCTTAACTCTTCTTGAATCAATACCACAAACATTTCCATAAGGTCGAGTTGTCTTCAAACTAAGTTGTTTCATAACCTTTAAAGATATGACATTTTTTAGGCCCGTGAATCAAGCATGATGTTGTTCAAGCGAAGGCCATTCATAATGAGATATAGAAGGGAGGGTTCTTGTCCTTTGACCGATCGAGATACATAGTGTTTAACATGATGGGGGGGTCCTCTTTCTTAGCTGGCACTTGTAATATCCTCAAAACATTCATTTTTATGAAAGGGATCTTACACATCTCTGTCATTGGGACCGTCATATTCAATTTTCCAACATGTTTGCAACATCGATATTCAATTGAATGTCATCTGCAGGAGTTGGCTTAGGAAGAAGCTCAAATACCGATGGTGGAGGTGGTGGAGCCACCTTTTCTGTTGGTGGAATAGGAGTATCATGTTGTGATGGAGGGGCTGAAGCATTTTTTCTTATGTAAGTTAGAATCTCCCTCTTTCTCAATTCCTTCTTATGATCATCTGTCAGTTTATTTAAGGCCTGAATTCTCCCTTCTCTTTCTCCTATTCTTTTGGCTTTATTGATCTTTTCTTGAGTAACATGTTCATCGTTGAGATTGCAAATCATGAAGTTTATATTGTCAGGATAATATTCTTCTTGTTGGTGGAATTCATCTTCCCTATGGGGTTCTTGACATGGTAGAAACCAAGCTTCTATATCAACTGTCTCAATAGGTTTCAAAGTATCTGGGGCCTTTGCCTCTTGTTGAGGTCTTGATTTCCAACCGGTGGAATCTCTCTGTTGTCTACAAAACTGAGGTCTGGGAGAAGATTGATTTCTTTCCACTATATTCATACAGTTCATAAGATCATTCTTCACCTGATCAAACTGATTATTCATTTGGTCTATCTTCTGAGTCTCAAGAGAAATCGGATCAGGAACATTGTTGTTGGAAACCTTAGTCCTTGATTTTTTCTTTCTATGAGGGTTCTGAAAAGGTTCTATTTTTGCATCAAGGATATTTTCTTTAATGTCAATACTAAACTCTTTAGCCTCTTCCAATGACGTGGGATTTTTATATTTAAGAATGTATCAGAACTTCCCTTCAAGGGAATTCATGTAAAGGAGATGAATTGTTGATGTTGTGGGATGGTAATCTATTGGAATTTGATTGTACAACTTGTCAAATATTGAAATGAATTATTTTACCATTTCATTCTCCTTTTTCTGAGTTGCAAGTGTCCCACAATCTGATTTTCTTGACCATATGCTTTTAAACAGGGCAGAAAAATCATCATAGGTCATGATATGATTATCAGGGATTCCTCTAAACCAATCAAGAGCTTCTTCAGTAAATGATGAAGAAAACATTCTCATGGCCACATCTTCGTGATCAATACCTTCATTTTCCATATCCCGACCCATGACATAAATGTGGTCTTCAACAGTTATCACATTATTTCCTGGGAACTTTGGAAACCACTTGTTGAAATATGTTGGCATCTGGTTAGGGTAAACTTGGACATTGGCCATGTTAAGGGGTTTGTATAGGTCTCTTTCGCAAGGGCAAGACATTGGAGAAAGGGGAAGGGATTTATGGAAAAGGGTTTTAACAACAGGATGCTTGAGAGGAGGCCTTCTTTGGTAAACCTTAGAAGGCTTGAACCTCCCAAGGGGAAAAGGTTTGGGGAAATAATGGTTCTAGGAAGGCGGATTCGCCAGATGAGTTTAAAAATGACCTCATCAAGGAAGGTGGAAAGGGAAGGGAACGTTCCTTGGGTGGATTCTCCAAGTAAGATAAGGGAAAGGATTTGGGATAGCTTACCAAAGTGTCGTTAGGGTACGAAGAGGATAAAAAATCCTCCCCGACAACGGTGCCAAAATGTTATAGCTCAAGTTGTAGGTTGGGAAAATCCCAACCCAACCACAAGGAAAGTGATACAACTTGGGAATCCTACACCCAATGTCACCTCAATGTAGGTATCGCACTTCAAGGGTGACTAGGTCACTTGAGGAAGGTGATCCTGGTAATCCCAGTGAGATTGAGATGGAGATGAATATGGATGGAAGTGAATCCCCTATAGGTCAACTCTGAGTGGAGTGAAAGGTGGAAAGAGGTGCCTTGTAAGTGAAGTGATTGTTTCCCCATAGGTATAATACTTCTCCGAATGATTGTACTTGCCCAAGACACAAGAAAAGACACTTTGCAACAATATATGTTAGTTGGATCAGAAAGTAAAGCTTATTGTCCCTAATTTTCAGCAATAAATAATAGTATATATCAACAAGAAAATTATACTATAATCTTCTCAATAAATGCTTAAAATCAAGTAGAAAATGCAAGAGAAAAACTAGTGAATGACTAGCTAAACTCAAGATGAAAAACCAATACTCTTAGCATAAAGATAAGATTGTTGTAAACACTTGTCTGCAGAAAATTATATCAGCATCATGGTTGTAACATTCAATTTATTACAGAAAGAAAATAAGCCACCGAAATCTCCTCAAACTTTGCCAAAAAGTGCGCTCGACCAAAGAGAACAAATGTGCAAACTTTGAGCAAGATCCAATGGTTGATAAGAGAGTTATTCAAGTAAGTTAGGGTTTCTGCAGCCCTAATGGCTGACAACAAAAATTTGTAATAGCAGAAATAAGTATCCCTTATATGGGGATTCCCTAGTGTTTTTGAGGTGCACAAGGCACAAGGAGAACAATCCACTTTGCAAGAAGTAAAAATGACCGAAAATCACGTTTCTCAATGCAATATTTTATTTCTCCAATGCATCAAATCAATGATTAGTTCCTTTACTATTGGGTTAATGGAGTCAAAATGAGCTTATAGAAGCTACCTCCTCAGGGGTGTAAGCCCTTTTACTTCCTAAGGAAAGTTTCTCTAAGCTAGGGTTTAAACTAAGAGGGTGTATGCCCTTATACTTATCTTATAAAACCCTTAATCAATGAGATGAAGAAAATAAAATGATGAAGGTTGTGGTGGGGGTGTATTCCCTTATACTTCCCACATATCTTCTAGTATAGCAATACTTGACTTGAATAAAATGATGACACGAGAGTAAAAACCTTACCAAGATCAAGAGAAATGCTAATACAATTCACCACAAGAGCTAGAAAGCATCATCCAGTGCTAGCGCTAGGCCTTCCTCCATCAACCTTTCATAACATATCCATAAACAAGTGCACAAGAGATAAAAGAGCCAAGAGGGACGAAAATTTCAGACCAAATCCTCTCACAAGAGGGAGAGTTATGATTAAAATGAGATATTATGATCTTTATTTATACTAAATGTAGCTACAATAGATTGTCCACAAAATAAGGAGTAAACCACAAGATTAGGGGTCAACAACACTAATCTTTCTCCCTTAACAAAATAATATTAAAAAATTCACTTAAAATTTCACCTTTTGCACAAATAAAACCCTAATTTAGGACGTCACCCCTTTAGTGGATGTTTTTCCACTTTGAGGAAGTTGTCAGTGTTGGAGAAGCATGGATGGGCCTCCAAAGGCCATGTTTCAAGAATATAGGAACTTATACCATGGTGAAGACCCTTCTCCTCCTCAAGCATCCATGTGTCAAATAGTGGCACCTCACCACCATTCCCTAGCCCCCAAGATCATGACGTCAAGCTCGAAAGGGGAACGTTTTGCCCCTCCTGGGAAAATCGTTTGGCAAGTAGGGGGTGGGCTAGGTTGTCCAAGTCATCATCAAGGTCATCCAAGTTTGATCTCTCTCATCTGGCATGTGGGCCCCTAGCATCCAACCTGTGGGCTTGTAGCCCCATGGAAGCCTAAGCTCGGATTGTTCTCCCAAAATTGTCCACTAGTTAGGTCCTGCAAAGACAAATGAACACGCCCTCCAAGGATCTCAATTAATAACATCATGATAAGTTAATCCAATCAATAAATAATCCATCCAAGCATGTGCATCAAAGATCACCATATCAAACAATTAACAACTCAAATACACTATGCGAATTTTCAAGCTTAAGTATGGGAGGGTTGACGAGGTGTCCTATTGGGTAGATCTTTCCCTAGGTCAATGCGATCTTCCAATAGGTCCCTCTTTAAGCCATGTAAAGTGTATGAGGTGGATGGGATCAAGTCTCAATGGGAATAGTGCTCATGACATACTAGGGGTCATAGTGTCTTATTCATGGGTGCCTTTGTATAGGGTGTGTGGTACCTTCATCCGCAATGCACTTTTTCCAAGCCCATTAGTTGTCTTTTATCTTTCTTTCTTTATATTTTCTTTCATAATAGCATAAGGAGAGATTGAAGGTCACTGCCCCGGCGTGGTGACCGGGTGGTGGCAATGCCACCCACAAACACCTAATAGAAATGAGAATGTTGGATCATGATGAGACCCCCTTTCTCCCAGCAATGCAACTAAGAGCCATTATCTTAGTTTGGTGACCATATGATGGTAATGTCATACCACTAGATATTCATGGACATGATAGGCCAACTTGTGATGAGACCTCCTATCCTTCAGCTAACCTTTCAAGTGTTTCTTTATTATATTGTGGGTCCTCTTTATTTAAAGACAAGTGTTTCATTGCTTTCTTGGGTGATCCCCGAGTGAAGCATATAAAAGGTTTATATAAGGATTTTATATTTTACCCAACACGAACCCCTCTGGGCCTTTATCCCCTTCTTCCCATAGAATGAGGGAAAATCCCTTCTTGGGTCAATACACCTTAAAATCCCAAGAGATAAGGAAATGGAGGGGAATAATGATGAAAAGTGGTAAGTATGATTAGGAAAGGTACGATGGCTCACTAAGGGAGTTCCCAGTAGAAACCCCATCCCCAAGGAAAACCACTTACTAGGGAAAAAATTCAACCACCAAGGTGAAGAAGGGAAAAAGGCATAATGTCCAAGCACACATCATGAAATATAGAGAAAATATAAGATACAACATAATCAAATGGATTAAATATTGAAATGATTCTCACCATAATAATAACTTGTACCTCATGGACAAAAGGCACACTTCCTTCCGGAAGCCAACGGGTGTGGTGGATGTCATCTATAAACTTGTGACCATTTGTGGTGGTGAGTGGGTTTTCCAGCTGTGCAAAAGGGTATTGTTGGTCATGTAGTCTCTCGGCACTCCATATATACAACTTGAGGGCATTGAGTCATCATCTCCTTAGTTATCCACAAAATGGGGATAACATGTGGCCGCCTTGGTATTTTCCCCAATGTCTCAGTCATTCTGGGTTCTTTAGAAGCTAGTTGTACCTGAAAATGTTTTATGAAGAATGGTGGCTTAGTTCCCTTCTTCCTATGTTCCATCTCATTTTTCTTCTTGTCTTCCCAAATTTTTTGGAAAGTTGGTCTTCCTTTATGATAATCATAAAGGAATTTGTCCCTTCTTATAGTTTCCTCTAGTGTATTGGGATCATCACATTGTATCTTATCATTGATAAATGATGGCATCCCACTCAAATACCTTGAAATATTAACTTTCTCAGCATTGATTAAAGAAACATACTTCAACAGTTCTAAGAATATCATTTCATACTCATCTATCACCATACTCCCAAGCTTGAGTTCGAAGACATCCTTCATTTTCTTATCATAGTATCATTTGGTTAAGTACTCCTTTTGAAATTGCCTTTTGAATTCCCTCCAAGTAACCTTCTTCTCATCATTGTGTTGCACCTGCACAATTTGGTCCCACCACATTGTTTCTTTTCCTTTGATTTAATAGATGGAAATTATTCCTTCTACTTGTGAGGAGTAGTTATGTAACTAAACGTACTTCCTCATTCCCAATAGCCAGGTCTCTACATTCTCATCATTCTTGTGCTCATCATCAAATGTAGGTGGTTTTATTTTATTCATTTATCCCTGTAGCTCATCCACCCCATACCTTTTCTTATACTTCCTTACAAGAGATGGAATTGAAATACTATGTTCCCTCCTAGTTGAATTCCTTGGGGAGTAATGGTGATTCCTACCAACACTTCTTGTTCTTCTCCTCTCATCATGAGGTCTGTGACTCCCTGATTTGTTTGACTCAATCTCCTTATCCATCTTCTTCTCTATTCTATCTAAGCTCTGCATTAACTTGATGTTGAAGCCTTCTTGCTTCTCTTTGGATTTCATAATCCTCGCATTATCATCTTTATAACTCTGGACATACGTTTGCATACATTTTATGATCTCTACCAAGTTCATGCTTTCTTCCTTGCCTTATCCATGTCCATTTGAATTTGTACCTTCATTACCCATACCGACATACATCCCTTTGATCTCATCTTCATGGTTGTAATCCCTCTGTGCATATTTCATTCCTTCCATGCTTCTGAACTTTGTGATGATCCTATTCTGATATAAATGTTGTTACTATGCAAAATGTGCAGGCAACAAGATTTGTTAGACTAAATAATTTAACAAATTCAATAAAAATATGTACAATTTTGTTCCAATAATGCATCCGATTTCTTTTTTCTGGTTCCTTATGAAATTAACTTCCCATACCAATATTATGGATGTTGATGCTTAGAACACATCACCAAAAGACTTCAACCTCCCTTGAAATCCGGCCTTCTTAACTTCATATTTGCTCTTAAATTTGACTTCTGTGTATTTAAAATGAATGTATAATGATATGTATTTATACCCTTTATGTCACTTCCTTTTAACATAAGGGTCGACCTGACACTTTCTTATTTTGTAATTATTTTCTTTAATTATCTTCAAGGCCGACCTGTACTTCCTTTTTCAATTCACTTTGTCATCTTCAAAAGTTCATTTCTCCTCAACCATGAGGATCTATGTGACGTGCCACATACCACCGAAAACAACATGATGTATACTATCCATCCATGGGTGTTTTATCTTCATTGCACTGTTCTTCATGTCCAAATACCTTCATCAATCTTGCGGTCCAAAACCAATGACTAGGGTTGACATCAATGACAACAACCAATCTTCCAACAATCTCCCCCTTTGTCATTGATGGCAACACTCATGCTCCCACTATCATCATGATCCCAATTTCTCTCCCCCTTTGACATCAATGGCAAAGGGTAGGGTTGCTCCCCCTGAGTTTAATGGAAAAAGGTAACTCTCTTCTTTGGGGATGCTCCCCCTGAACATATAGCACTTAATAACACTTCATTTTTATGGTCTCTTTATTTCTTGGAGATTTTTTGTGGATTTAGGACATATATGTTATTTGGTCTTCTTGTTGTAGTTGCAACCAGTCTTTCTAAACCTTCTTCTTTTATTTTTCATCTTTGTGAGTCAAATGTGAGAGTATATCCTTGATCACACATTTTACTAACACTGAGTAGATTATGCTTCAAGTCTTCAACCAATATGAAATTCTTTGCTTTTACATTTTTTCTTCCAATCTCTACTACACCTTTTCCAATTATTTTGGCAGATGAGTCATCTCCAAATGAAACATTGCCACCCTTTCTCTTCAAGGTTATGAATTTGTCTTGATCCCTGGTCATGTGTGAAGAACATCCACTGTCTATGTACCATTCATCTTCTTATTTACATTATTTATCAGTCAATGCTATTCGACAATCTTCATTGTTTGGAATCTCTTTCCTTCTCCATACTTTCGTTGGCATAGGAACATTTTCATTCATATATCCGCAATCTTGTGCTTTGTGACCAACATAATTACATTTGTAGCATACAATATTTTTTTCCATCAATGGGGAAAATGAATTATAACTTATGTTGACAAATTCATGATTATTTCCATATCTTCTATTTACACCATTCATGTTTCTTACATAGTTGTTCCTTTTATTGATTCTGCAATTAATTGCCTTATGTCGAAAATGTTTGCAAGTACAAAAATGACCAAGAAAGAAATTTTGATACGTGGGATTAAGTGACCTTCTTTGTGATGTAGTCCATCTAGGTTCATGATCTACTCTTTTGTAGTTTCCTTCATACTGATTGAAGCTTCTTTGATTCTTGAAGGTAGGAGGTCTTCTTGGATATTCATTTCTTTTGTAATCATTCCTTCTTTCTGGTATCCTGGTCCACTTCTCATCAACTGTCTATGTAGCTCTTTCTTCAACCTTCTTGTTGGTATTTTCATCTTCTTTGTATGAAGTTTCACTCATGCATCCAAGATGTGTTAAGTCTTCTGGCACTTGAGAGTTCTTAAGCTCATACTCAATGAGACAACTTCTTGTTCAAGTTTCTCACAATGTTCTTCTTTCTTCATCATTTGGACATTCCTTACTTCTCCTATTCTTGTTTCTTCTTCAAGTAGAGTTTTCAAGGAAATGGTTTCTTCTCTTAGTTTCTCAAAGTCTTCTAATTGTTTCTTCAAGATTATAACTGTCTTTTCACAAATACCCAATTCACTTCTGAGTTTTCTATGTGTGTCTTTGAGCTTTCTATTTTCAATCTCAACATGCTTCAATTTTTTAAGATTCTCATCTTCTTGTTGAATCATTTTTGCTTCATGATTTTCTTCTTCTTCATTGGACTTTTCTTCTTGAATCATTTTTGCTTCATGATTTTCTTCTTCTTCCTTGGATGAGGACATTCAAATTCAACATGTCCTACTCCTTCACAATTAAAGAAAAAGAAATGACCTCTATTTGTTTCTTTGAAATATGAGATGTTGTAATTTTCTTCAACTTCTTCTTCTTCTTCTTCTTCTTCTGCTTCTTCCCTTTCATAAAGTTCTTGTAGCTTTGTCCCAAATCTCTTTTGTTGATGCACATGATCCCACCTTGGATTTCATTGAATCTGTCAATCCATCCAGGATGGTATCTGTTGCCAATTTGTTGTTCCTTTTTGCTTCCTTATGAGATGCAGTCTTTGGTTTTTTCAAAGCATTATATCCTGAAGCAACTGAGAACCAAACATCTGCCCCAAGAGCTTTCAAGTAAGTTTCCATTCTATTACTCCAGTATCCAAAATTGCTTCCATCAAATGGTGGAACCCCATTTGGAATGTTGTCTTCCATTTTTTCTTAGGATCTTCCTTCCAGTGGTTAAACTACACTGAAGGTAACCCGCTCTGATACCAATTGTTGATACTTAGAACACATCACCAAAAGACTTCATCCTCCCTTGAAATACAGCCTTCTTGACTTCAGATTTCCTCTGAAATTTTACTTGTGTGTATTTAAAATGAATGCATAATGATATGTATTTATACCCTTTATGTCACTTCCTTTTAACATTAGGGCTAACCTGACACTTTCTTATTTTGTAATTATTTTCTTTAATTATCTTCAGGGCCGACCTGTACTGCCTTCTTCAATTCACTTTGTCATCTTCAAAAATTCATTTCTCCTCAACCATGAGGATCTACGTGACGTGCCACCTACCATCGGAAACAACATGATGTATATTATCCATCCATGGGTGTTGTGTTTGCATGTGCATTGTCCTTCATGTCCAAATACCTTCATCAATCTTTCTGTCCAAAACCAATGACTAGGGTTGAAATCAATGAAAACAATCAATCTTCCAACAATGGGTGTATATATGGATTCCTGTATCCAATACCTTTCCAATGAATTTTCCCTTGCTCAATTCTTAGCCTTGAGTAGAAAGTTATATCCATTTGAATATTACCCAAGAATTCCTTTTGTTCACACCTTAACCAGGTGCAAATCTGAATTGTATTTATGCTTATGTGTACCTTCTCTTCTGTATTTTTGACAGGATCCCAACTGGGTACCTTCATCATCATAATTTGGACAATCTTTCCAAGTTTTACCTATTTCTGGGTTTTGAGCTGCTAGATACATCATGTTGAAGTTATATGGTTCAATATATTTCCATAGACTGCTCATGTGCCTCAATTTGATTTTAGAGAAGGAAGTTATGGCCTTCAAAAGTTAATTGGGGCTTAAAATTTACTCTCCATTATTCGGGTTGTAAATCACTCATCCTAACTCCGTTTGATGAATGGGATACACCATTAGAAATATATCACTGAGATATTTAATTTGAGATAAAAAATATATACCTTGGGTGCATTTTTTTAAGTAGCTAAAAACTATTTAGGGCCTAAAAAATGCCCTGCCACAATATAACCTTCAAAAATACAAAACAAATCGCAGAAAATCATTGGTTTTTTGTTGTTGTAGTCCACCAAATAGAATTCACACGTACTAGTTCTAAATTATACACCCATACTTAGCATGTGAAATTCCCAAAATGTATCACATGAACCACACACCCATATCCAGTGTGCACAACTTTTTGTCACATGTTGCGAACAACTTTTGTGTCACACACCAATATTCTGCACACATTCCAAGATCTGCACCACACAACACCAAGGTTCAGTGCCCTCACACCACGCACCAATAATCCCTACACACCACCATTTCTACTTTCACATGACGTGAATATTTAGCATGCATGCACTACGCACTAACATTGTGTGCGCACTAACAAATTTGCACTGTATTCTACGAGCATTCAATGCACATGCCTTGCGCACCAATATTTCACATGCGCTATAAGCTCTACACTGTGCGATGCCAAATACTAGTGCACTCACATGTACAACAATATTATGAGTGCGCCACCAATTCTGCACCGTACAGTGCCTAATTTTAGTGTGCACACCCACGCACCATTATTTTTTCACGCATCACCACCTATGCACGTGCAACACCAAATTTTAGTGCGCAAACCTATGCACCATTATTTTTTCGCACATCACCAGCTTTGCACTGTGCAACGCCAAATTTTAGTGTGCACATTCACACACCATTATTTTTCCACGCATCACCAACTTTTCACCGCGTAGCACCAAATTTTAGTGCGCACATTCACACACCATTACTTTTCCGCAATTAGATGATTTTTCCATAATTCTAACTTGCGAACTTCATATTCATATTTGGCCCATACAATTCTAGTATTGAATGAGAAACTTTGTAGTTAAACTTAACATGGTCATTTTTTATTCTGTAAACCCAATTTGATCTTTGCATAGGAATTTTGACCTTTCCCCCTCAAATTTCTCCATAACTTTGTTGCATAAATTGGGTTTTTTTCCCAATTCGCCCAATTTTTTCCTAAGCGCCATGACCGTTCTGTAAACTCAAAAATTTGGCCATCTACAAGGTCAAATTTTCCCATTAGAAATTGAAATCGCTTATTTTTAATTTTCGGGATCGATTCTTCACATTACCCATGAGATTTCTCTCAATTTTACTGCAATAACTTAATCAAACAAGTTGCACACATACTCCAGAAATTAGTTCTCTACGAATTTCTGCTTCAACATTCTGCTAACTTGGCCCATCCAGACTCGTTCTTGAAACATGGGCTCTAATACCACATTGTAGCATCCCCAGTCACCAACTAGGATATGCCACTTAAAATTTCTAACTTTGATACTAATTTAAATCATAAAAATACTCTGCAATTGCACCAATTCATACAAAATAATAACAAAAATACGCATGCAACAAACACAAGAAGAACCCATGAAAACAAATGCATAAATATTAAC
Source organism: Picea engelmannii (assembly GCA_009831015.1). NCBI lineage: Eukaryota > Viridiplantae > Streptophyta > Pinopsida > Pinales > Pinaceae > Picea > Picea engelmannii. The sequence goes on along the minus strand of ML777461.1, from coordinate 235,849 downwards.
GCATCACATGAATTAACACACAATTGACACTTATATTTTATTAAAAGAACACCAATTGTGTGCAGTTCTTCCACATTCCTACCAACATATTCCTCCCAACATTAGATCGCATTGCTCATAACTCTCAGTAGTGGGTCACCCCCGAATTGGGGTTAAACTCTACCTGGGTAAAGGATTCCTAACTAGGTTAAGGTATCTCAGACAACAGGAAACTCAGTCACATGTTCCAAATTGAACTAAAATCCTATATTCTCTCATTCCCCACATGCCTGTCCCACCCCAGGAAGTGTGCCCCTTCTTTTCTCAAAATTCCCTCAGCTGCCCCACTTCCTTTTGAGGGCTTCAACAACTAGTTGGACAGGAAGTCCTAGAGCCCTGTAGTTGTAGTTTGGCACCTTCAAAAATCAATTCCCAACAATTCTCTCACTTGGAGAGAATTCTCATGGGCATGACAGCCCGCCTCTTCAATATCCTATGGGCCTGACAACCCGCTTCTTCATTCTAGCGCCAAATCTAACCAGGGTACAGGTACATGTATAGGTATAGTAACAACAGGGTATGGATGAAAACTGAGTGAGTGAAGGAATGATTATATCATCCAAGGAAAATGAACTAATTCCAAACTATATGTATGCATGTTCCAAACTTGACACTTGTCATGTTGAGAACTACCTTGGGCCCACTTAACCCCATCCTTATAAATTAGGATAAAATAATTATCCATACTTTATACTTTAAAGAGTATTAATATAATATTCCTTTGGACTTAAGCCCCACTATCTTATCCCCTTATCCTTAACTTTTATCCACCTTTCCCTATCTAGTGGAGTTTATCCCCCCATACTCTTTTACATGGTTGGTCTGTAGAAGTGATGTGTTTTCATTAATATTTGCATGTGATTACATATTACAATGATGGCTCACTAGCCATTTAACATCTTTCTCTCTAGCCTAATAACCACATAGACACTCTGGCCTCAAAATGCATATACACAAAGGCACTTTGGCCCCAAAACCACACACCTACTCCATTGTACGCAAAACTCAGGATGGTGTGCACCCTTCCTTTAGTGCACAATCCTCGTACACTTGCATAGGTGGGTGATACATTATAAAATGTGTGCACTTATTTGGTATGAGATTCCCGCTCACTGACTCAATGCACACAAAACTAAACCAAGTGCATTATACCATCACCTCACTAGCTTATATGTATAATTACATTTACATTTATATGTACAATTGGAGTTCAACCTAGGTGTATTACAGATGGAAATGAAATTGAGCTTAGAGGTATCTAAGGGAAATCCTCTATGGTGATAAGCTCTAATATCATGACAAAATTACTCAAAAAGGGACAACATGGTGTAATTTCACAATTATTCTCACTTGATGTTCAAACAATTATATTTGTTGCTTCATTGGAGCTCCAAATAGTTATCAACAATCATTCCAAGGTATTTGGTGAAATTCTTAAGGGTCTTCCACCTACTCAAGATCATGACCATGTTACTCATTTGCAACCAATAAGTGTACCACCTAACATTAGGCCTTAAGAGGCCAACATCATTCAACCTATCCAAAGTTATTTCTCTTCACCAATGGTAATGGTTATAAAAAAGGATGGTTCATGGTGTATGTGTCCAGATTATAGACACCTCAACAAAATGACCATCAAAGATAAGTTTCTTATTTCTGTCATTGATGAATTATTATATGAATTGCATGGATATTTTGTTTTTACTAAGTTGGATCTTTGCTCAGGATATCATCAAATCATAATGAGGCACAAAGACATTCCCAACACAACTTTTAGAACACATGAAGGTATTTATGAGTTTTGGTTATACCATTTGGACTTAATAATGCGCCTTCAACGTTTGAAAGCTTGATGAAATATATTTTCAATTCTTTCCTTAGAAAATTTGTGTTAGTATTTTTTGATGAGATACTAATCTACAACAAATATTGGGAAGAAAATGTACAACATGTTGAGAAAGTATTAAAACTATTGAAAGAGAAACAATTTTATGCTAAGCCTTCAAGTGTGACTTTGGGGTTCAAGAAGTGGAATATTTTGGTCATATTGTATATCATGAAGGTGTAAAAGTGGACCCTAAAAAAATTAAATCTATGAGGGAATGACCAATTCCCAAAACCTTGGAGAAAATTAGAGGATTCTTAGGATTGACAGGCTATTACTGCAAGTTTGTCAAGAACTATGGTCAAATAGAAACACCTTTAACAACATTATTAGGAAGGAATAATTTTCTTGGACTAAGGCAACAACCCAAGACTTTGAAAAACTTAAGGAGGCTATGTGTACAACTCTTGTCCTGGCCACACTTGACATTACAAAAACATTTATTGTGGAGTATGATGCCTCAAGCCATGGAATTGGTGTAGTTTTAATGCAAGAAGGACAACCCCTTTCCTCTAAAAGAAGCCAACTTAAAGGAAAAAACTTAGTCAAGCCCATTTATGAAAAAGAAATGTTGGTCATACTATATGCAATCTAGAAATGGCACCCTTACCTAATAGGAAGACGCTTCAAACTAAAAATAGATCATGATAGTTTGAAGTACTTCTTGGAGCAACAATTATATTCATAAGAGAAACAAAAATGGGTTACAAAGATGCTAGTTCATGACTTCGAAATTATCTACAAAAAAAGAAACCATAATGTTGTGACAGGTGCCCTTCCAAGAAAAGAATAAGAAATAGAAGGTTCAGTGTGTGTTATTTCTATTTTGAAATATGATTCAGTGGAAGAAGCAAGGATAGACTGTAATAAAGATCAATAGGTACACAAGATCATTCAACAACTACAAGAGGACCCTGTTTCATTAGATCATTTTCTATGGAAGAATCAACTGTTATGGTATCATTATCTCCTATATTTATGTAAGAATTTCCAACTCAAACATAAGATCCTTCTGGAATTGCACACTTCTCCCATAGAAGGACATTAATTATTCTTGAAAACGCACTAGAGGATCAAGAAGATTTTTTTCTAGGAAGTTCTTAAAACCGATGTTCAATTTTTTTTGTTTGAATGTTTGGTCTACCAATAGAATAACCGAGACACAATCAATATGTCATCTCTCCTTCAACCATTAGCTATACCAAGTCAATATTGGGAAGAAGTTTCAATGGATTTTGTACAGGTTTACCCAAATCCAAAGGAAATACTATCATCATGGTAGTAGTGGATCGACTGGCAAAGTATGTCCATTTTGTTTCTCTCTCATTCATTTAAAGAAAGTACAATAACCACAACATTCATAAAAATAGTTCAAAAGATACATGGAGTCCCCAAGATTATTGTAGGTTAAGACCTAGACAAAGCCCCATTTTATGTGTAAAACCCCTTATTAAGCTCTAGATATTGAATTATTATCTTTATATTATTATAATTGTATGCCAGCTAGAACCATTCATGGTACCCTTTCATTATAATTGTACCCTTTGTCTCCTATATATATACCAAGAAGACTTAGTCTTAGTATCATAATATCACATCTCATATTGTATTATGAATTGGATATATTGTAAAAGGAGGTTTCCCCCTCAAAATGGATTGTAATTCATTGAATTTTTATCATTTTTAAGGCATTGGATCATGACATTTGGTTTCAGAGCATCAATCCTAGTGTTTTTCTTCTCCAAGCAAGTCATCTTAGAATTTTCTCTATAAATGTTTTTATGGGATGACTCAAAAAAATAAACTTTGAGGTTATTTATAAGACACATGAAGGTATCTTTGGTGACAATTTCAGCTTTTGGGTCATTATAATTTTGAAGATATACCCTGTGGAAGATAGCGTTTTTTACTAGTCCTATAACTAGTCTCAAACAAGTGTTCTCAGTAAAATAGGCATATATTATGCAACGAAGATAAAAAATCTATGAGACCTACTTCATTTTAAAGAGGACATTATGTAGTATTTCTGGTAGAAATTTTAGAATCGGGTATTAAATATTGGACACGTGGAATTGTGTACAAGTTTTCTCTCCTGAAAATTCCAAAAATTAACAAGGTTTGGGAAAGTTACCCTAACTTTCACTTGGCACATCTAATTTTGGTTAGACTTATGGAATTGTAGAGAATACATTTTAGAGTAATATAGGCTAAAAATTTAGACTCAAACGGGCTAAAATTTCAGAAATACATCAGAAGGAAGGTCGTCTAGAAGGACAAACTCCAAATTAAGGGCTTAAAAGGTACGTCACTTACAATTGGCATAAATTTTGATTGGGAGATCTGGTTTTGATGATTCAAAATATGTGGTAAAGAGAAAATAGAGGAGTATTAACATTTGTATCCCACATAGCTACAAAAAAGGTTAAAACTCCAATTAAATCTCTAGAATACTGGACATCAAATAAAATGAAGATTTCAAAAATAGGTTATCCCAATTAGAGAACCAAGTTGATGAAATGAATGATAGTATGTTGAAACAAGTGGATTTATCATATTCTTAATAATCCCTAAAAAGGGAAATGGAAAAGAAGATGGAAGAGAAGATGAATGAAAATCGGGAACATATGGAAAAGAATATGGATGACATGAAAAATAAGATTGATGAAATGGAAAATAAGATGGATAATAATATGGATGAAATGAAAAATAAGATGGATAAGAAGATGGATGAAAATAAATTAGAAATACAAAAATCCATGAAGGAATTTCAAAATTCCTTGTCTTCCATGATCTTCCAAGCTCTAGATGAGAGACCCCCTAAAGAAAATATCAAAACGCAAGGAACTCATGAAAATAAGGGTAGTATTCAAGTTGAACAACTTGTCGATAATAAGAAATTTTCTAGTGGATTTAACTCTAATAGTGGAGTTAATTATGCTGGAGCTCCTAAATTCAGCCTTCCCAATATTGAAGTAAATAACTTTGATGGAACAAAGGTCTTTACCTAGGTTAAACAAATAGAGCAATATTTTGAACTACATAATATTATGGACGATAAGAAAATGATTCACATAGAAACCTTTAACTTTGAGATAAAACCATATCATTGGTATCAATGGGTAGTTAAAAGGAAGCCCCCTCTTTATCATTACACTTGAGGGTTATTAACAAGATACTTAGAAGCACAATATGGAAAAGTGTGGGAACATGACTACTTCATTCAATTGACAAGAATGAAGCACTTATGTGATATTGAAAATTAAAATTTAGAATTTCAGGTATTGGACACAAGGTTGGATGACATAAGTGATGAAAAATTGTTGGAAGCTTACATGGGTGGATTAAAACAAGACATCAAAAATGATATTTTCTTAAGACATCCTACAAATATTATGGAACTTGTGCAATATGCTCATCATATTCAAGACAAAAATAAGGCTACACACAAGTCTATCATGGGAGCATACAGAACAAGAAGAGATTGTTTTGGGGATCATAAGACAAGAGTACCTCAACCAACAAGGTTGACACATCATCAAATGTATGAAATAAGAGCAAAATAAGTATGTTTCAATTGTGATAGCATGTACATTAAAGGGAATAAATGTGATGAGAATAAATTATTCTACATAGACTATGAAGAGGAAGAATATCAGGAATTGGAACTGCCACAAGATCTAGATCTAGAAGAGACTACTTTAACAATATATTGCCATGCATTAGCCAACATCAATACTCCACAAACCCTCAATATACAAGGATACATCAAGAATAAAAGGTAATGATATTGGTTGATTCTAGTAGTACCCATAATTTCATTAATTACAAATTAGCAAAAGATCTCAATTGTTTTGTTTATCCAACACTTTCGTTTCAAATAATAATAGCAGATGGAGGTACCATGATTGTTCATGGAAATGAAATAGTTTTAAGCTCAACATGGGGGAGTATTTTCTAGATAGCCCCATGATTTCCATCCAAATGGGTGGTGTTGATGTTGTAACATGGGTCCAATGGTTACAATAATTGGGAATAGTGGCCCTTAATTTTCAAGATCTTTTCATGAAATTTTCCTCATATTTAAAGGAAATTGAGCTTAGAGGTATCCAAGGGAAACCCTCTAAAGTGATAAGCTCTAACAACATGACAAAATTACTAAAAAAGGGACACCAAGGTGTACTTTCACAATTGTTCTCATTTGATGTCCAAATATGTATATCCTCTGCTCCATTAAACCTCCAAATAGTTATCAACAATCATTCTAATGTATTTGGTGAAATGACTAAGGGTCTTCCACCTGATCGAGATTGTTATCCCCACTTTTTAGGGATAACTAGGAGACCATGTCTCGAGGCCCACAGGTCCTAGACATGGAGTACAGAGAGCAGGATTGACCTGAGCATGGCCCTAGAGGGCCCATCCTTTTCTTCTTCCATCAGCTTTGTCTTGTCAGCAGCAACATCATCCATCACCATTGTCTTGGTCCTGTATCAGAGAAGGTTCTTGCTCCGCGAGGTAATTGGTTTAGGTATCATGGTATGTGTCACTTTTGATCATTAAAACCTTTAAATATATACATATGATTCCTTTTATCTCTAACAACTGCTTGGATCTTACATTTTCCCACTTGACCATGTTTGGGGGGATTGACAGGGTGCCCTAGAAAGCGTGTGTCTGTAGGTTTTGGTTTTCCACTGGGGAATTTCCGAAAAGCCATCATTCGCTCCCATCATAACACCATTATTTCATCTTATCTCCCACTGATTTATCCCACTCCCCTTGTCCGGGCATTGGGTTGACCTATTTACAGGATTGCACCTTATCTCGTGGGAACAGTATGACATTTCCACCATATGGTTACCACGCCAAGGTAGTGACCTTTGGTTGCATGGCCAAGGGAAAGGGGGTCTCATCACGAGCCATCCTTCTCATTTCTGTGAAAGTATTTGTAGGTAACACTGTCAGCTTTGGTCACCATGCCAAGGCAATGTCCCCTGGTTAGTTCTTGAACAAAAAAAAAACAAAAAAAAGAATAAAACAAGAATAAAAAGAATAAAGGCAAGAATGGGCTTGAAAAAAATGCATTCATGACAGGTACATCTCGCCTTCTACAAAGGCATCCACAGGTAACACTTATGCATCATTGGCCCTCACTACAACCACATGTTTGGACATCCCTAGCCACATCACCTCACTTACATGGCTTGGATGAGATCTCCCTGGAAACTTTCCTTTTCTTGTGGAAACTAGCCTAATAGGACACCTTGTCCTTTTCTCCAATCTTGTATTGCAGGTTTTTGTAATGTCTTTGAGCTATTGACTGATGTATTAGGGATTTTATGCATATGTTTAATATCATTGATGATGAGATGTGATTGACATTGCTATGATCCTTGTGACTGATGATCCCATGGAGGGAGTAGCTTTTGATGTGCAGGACCATGCCCGATGGACAGGTACCATTTGGACTGGTACACATGGGGAGATGACTAGTTCATACCTCCATGGGGATGAAGATCCCACCAGGTGGATGTTGAGACCCCATCAGGGGGCAGAGACGGGATGGAGATGGATCAAGGCCTTTGCACTAGAGAAGAAGAGGACGTTCCATCAGGGGCACTTTGGCTGAGTTGGACCTAGGGGGATTGACCCACTTGCAGTGGAACGTTGGCTCCAGATGACCCAGGACGTCACAAGGAATCTTATGATTTCATCATGAGCATATGGCAGATGGACAGGGTGGTTGTCACGTGTGGCAGTTTGGAGGAGCCCAAGGAGGGCTAATGTTTTGCTTCTAGATGTTGCACTGGCCCTAGAAAGGGATAACATCTCCCTCAGAGGGGCTTGACGTCTCACCTTTTGCTTGATTAGGGTTTTACTTATCATTTAATGTAAGAACCGTATTATTTTGGTATTATGGCCTTGCCATCCTTTTTATGACCTAAAAAAGTAAATTAGGTCATTGATACACTATATATTGAGGGTTTTCACTCTCATTCTATCACAACAACTTACTCACTCATTAGTGAGGTCTGATTTTTGCACCCTATTTGGGTTATTAGCTGATTTGAGGAAGGCGCACTTGTTGAAGGAAGATATTTTTGGCATTCTATGGTGTTTTTCTTGAAGGAAGGTGTTACAACTAGAGTTTGCATGATTATTTCTTGATGAATTGTAAGTATTTTTCTGCAAAACTTCTTGATTGAATGATTGTAGTCTTATTTTCTTACATGTATTTATAATTTGTTGAATAAAAACCCTAGGTAACAAGCACACAAGTAAGTCCTTGTCTCATGTCCCCTGATAGAAATGCTTTTAGCCATTGAAGAAGAAGAAGAGAGCCTAGCCATAGCTACACTCCTTTTTCTTCCTCCCTTTATATAGCCATACCATTTTGACTTCAAGAGGAAGAGGACGTCCCAGGCCTAGGTCATCTACACCTAGGGTCGTTTTCTTTTAGGGTTTGATGAAAGAGCCTTGCCTTAGCAACACTCTCCCTCTTTAAACCCTCTTGTCTTGATTTTGTATTTAATTTGAGCTAGTTGTTTGTCGGGAAGGAGGAGAGAGCACGAGGCCTTTCTTTAGCAACACCGGAGTGAGCCTCTCTCCCCTAGGGTTATGATTTTGAAGCCTTGCTTTATCAACACTTTAAAACTTATCACTCTAGTCCTTTAAAATGTCACCTCCTTCAACTCTTGCGTCCTTCATTTATGACTCCATTAAACCCTAAGGCATTGATCTAAGTCCTCCAAAGTTGAAGTAAGAACTTGATCTAAACACTCTCAAAAATTTTCAATTGAAACCCTAACTGCACTAACCCTAGCTCTACCTAACCCTACTAAGCCTGAATTCCGACATCACTCCTTGTTATTATATCATTGATGCAACAACGTTTTGTATTTGAGAGAAATTGAATGGTTGTTGAAGGCATTAATTGAGTTAAGAAGTGATTTGTTATATTGAATGTTGTATCATTCTAGTATTTATTGGTGAAGTGACATTACTGCTATTGTTATTTTGTAAACATTGACTTCGTCAACATTTACGTTTAAATTGCTCATATTTAATATCAGATAGTCTTTAATACATATGAAGTACTAACCAAAGGCTGCATATATCAATTTTATTGTTGCTTTGTTCTCAGGAAGGGATCCTACTTGGTTGTATTTATTGGCTATACGTTGGACTATCTGTTTTGGTGGTGATCTGTGAAGGGGGAAACTTGTCATTGTTTAATTATCTTTTTAGCCTCTTCAAAACCCCAGGTCACTGGGGACGTCTCCCCTGGGCCTCACCTCCCTAAAGAGAAAGAACCATCCCATCGTGGTGACATTGGGTGGGATAGGTTCATGTTACGCCAGTTTGTCCCTCTACCTTATAGCCTTTTCTCCTATCTACAAGTTGTGCGATAACATTTTGGCGTCGTTGCCAGGGAACACTGAATCAAACCTTCCTCAGACAACACTTTTTCGGTCAGCTTTGCCCCTATGGATTCTATCTTACAAGCTTACCTGGCGACTCTACTTTGGGTGTTTTCCCTTATCTTTTGATAGTTTCAAGAAAAATATCTGGTGACTCCAATGATGGTGAAGCCAACTATGACTTCACAATGGGATCCAGGAACTACAAACCTTTGGACATGAGTAAAATCTTGGGATATCCCAGAAAAATGCCCCCCTTTTATAAAACTTGGCTCCCTAGATTCGCTGGCATCGATGGAGAAAGTCTCGATTATCACATGAGAAAATTCTGGGCTTTGTTTCAATACCTCCCTGTCAGTGATGAGGCTAAAGATTTGGTGATGAAACTCTTCTCTACCTCTCTACATGGAGAAGCTATAAGATGGTATGATAATATTCCAGTTGCCAGCATCGCATCTATGGACCATTTTGAAGAAATCTTCCTTGCAAGGTGGGTTATGAAATTGGAAGATATACAATCATTGTTGAAAGGTCTTGAATGAATAAAACAAACAGAGGATGAGATCATCCGTGTTTTTGGGGTTAGGTTCTAGAGGTTTCTTTACCAGATTCCTAAAATCCATCGTCCTAAAGACAAGTACCTCGTTTATCTCTATGCTAATGGACTTCAGGGGCATTTGAGCTTCCTCCTAAATAAAAAGAATCCAAAAACACTTGTAGAAGCTCACAACATGGCCATTCGAATCGAAAAGAATCTCTCCTTGTCGAGAACCAATGACCATACCATGGACACTCTCATCTTGATAAAACGGGTTTCCCTTGAAACCTTTGTTGAATATCCACAAGAGAGAAGGGAACAAGTTTTTGACCAATAGAATGAGGATTTGATTAAGGAGCAAGAACCTAAGAAAGATGATGAAGTATCGACCTGCACTCCTTCTGATAAGGCCATCCAAGAACCTATTTCTCCTGTACAACAAAGCAAAGATGAGGTTAGTTTCTTTCCACTTCAGGATTCCGATGACACCTTGTTCCTTGATTCAGAAAATGAAGGAGAAATGAAAGCTTTGAACGAAATGGATATTCCTTGTTGTACAATCGAAGACAAAGAAGCAATCCATGAGGATGAAACAATAACACATGCTGAAAATGCCAAAGTTCTCGAAGCCCTTGCACAAGA
>ML777461.1:197825-222616 GCA_009831015.1 Picea engelmannii | reverse complement strand
TCCTCTCAGCAAGAAACAAGAGGGACCTGGAAAATAACAAAATAAGACCTAGTCAGAGGATAGGGGGTCTCATCACGAGCCAACCTATTAGGTCCATGGGTACCTAACAGTATGACATTGCCACCATCTAGTTACCATGCCAGGGTAGTGACCTTTGGTTGCATGGCCAAGGGAAAGGGGGTCTCATCACGAGCCATCCTTCTCATCTCTGTGAAAGTACTTCTGGGTAACGTTGTCAGCTCTAGTCACCATGCCAAGGCAGTGTCCCCTGGTTAGTTCTTGAATGAAAAAATAGCAAATAAAAGAATAAAACAAGAATAAAAAGAATAAAGGCAAGAATGGGCTTGGAAAAAATGCATCCATGGCAGGTACATATCGCCTTCTACAAAGGCACCCACAGGTAACACTTATGCATCCTTAGCCCTCACTGCACCCAGATGTTTGGAAATCCCTAGCCACATCACCTCACTTACAAGGCTTGGATGAGATCTTCCTAGAAACTTTCCTTTTCTTGTGGACACTAGCCCAATAGGACACCTTGTCCTTTTCTCCAATCTTGTATTGCAGGTTTTTGTAATGTCTTTGAGATATTGACTGATGTATTAGGGGTTTTATGCATATGTTTAATAATATTGATGATGATATGTGATTGACATTATTATGATCCCTGTGACTGATGAGCCCATGGAGGGCATAGCTTTTGATGTGCAGGAACATGCCCGACGGACAGGTACCATTTGGACCGGTACACATGGGGAGATATCCAGTTCGGACCTCCATGGAGCTGAAGAGCCCACCAGGTGGATGTTGAGACCCCATCAGGGGGCAGAGACAGGATGGATATGGATCAGGGCCTTTGCACCAGAGAAGAAGAGGGTGTTCCATCAGGGGCACTTTGGTTGAGATGGACCTAGGGGGATTGGCCCACTTGCAGTGGAACGTTGGCTCCAGATGACCCAGGACGTCACCAGTAATATTATGACATCATCATGAGCGTATGGAAGATGGAAAAGGTGGTTGGCACGTGTGGCAGTTTGGAGGAGCCCAAGAAGGGCTAACGTTTTGCTTATGGATGTTGCATTGGCCCTAGAAAGGGCTAGCGTCTCCCTCAGAGGGGCTTGACGTCTCACCTTTTGCTTGATTAGGGTTTTACTTAGCATTTAATGTAGACACAATATTATTTTGGTATTATGGCCTTGTCGGACTTTTTATGACCTAAAAAAGTAAATTAGGTCATTGATACACTATATATTGAGGGTTTTCACTCTCATTTTATCACAACAAATTACTCACTCATTAGTGAGGTCTGATTTTTGCACCCTATTTGGGTTATTGGCTGATTTGAGGAAGGCGCACTTGTTGAAGGAAGAGATTTTTGGCATTCTATGGTGTTTTTTCTTGAAGGAAGGTGTTACAACTAGGGTTTGCATGATTATTTCTTGATGAATTGTAAGTATTTTTCGGCAAAACTTCTTGATTGAATGGTTGTAGTCTTATTTTCTTACATGTATTTATAATTTGATGAATAAAAACCCTAGGTGACAAGCACACAAGTAGGTCCTTGTCTCATGTCCCCTGATAGAAAAGCTTTTAGCCATTGAAGAAGAAGAAGAGATCCTAGCCATAGCTACACTCATTTTTCTTCCTCCCTTTAGCTAGCCATACCATTTTGACTTCAAGAGGAAGAGTATGTCCCAGGCCTAGGTCATCTACACCTAGGGCCATTTTATTTTAGGGTTTGATGAAAGAACCTTGCCTTAGCAACACTCTCCCTTTTTAAACCCTCTTGTCTTGATTTTGTATTTCATTTGAGCTAGTTGTTTGTTGGGAAGGAGGAGAGAGCATGAGGCCTTGCTTTAGCAACACCGAAGTGAGCCTCTCTCCCCTAGGGTTATGATTTTGAAGCCCTGCTTTATCAGCACTTTAAAACTTATCCCTCTAGTCCTTTAAAATCTCACCTCCTTCAACTCTTGCGTCCTTCATTTATGACTCCATTAAACCCTAAGGCACTGATCTGAGTCCTCCAAAGTTGAAGTAAGAACTTGATCTAAACACTCTCAAAACTTTTCGATTGAAACCCTAACTGCACTAACCCTAGATCTACCTAACCCTACTAACCCTGAATGTTGGCGTCACTCCTTGCTATTATATCATTGATGCAACAACATTTTTTCTTTGAGAGAAATTGAATGGTTGTTGAAGGCATTAATATAGTTAAGAAGTGATTTGTTATATTGAATGTTGTATAATTCTAGTATTTATTGGTGAAGTGACATTACTACTATTTCTATTTTGTAAACATTGACTTCGTCAACATTTACTTTTAAATTGCTCATATTGAATATCAGATAGTCTTTAATATATATGAAGTACTAACCAAAGCCTGCATATATCAAGTTTATTGTTTCTTTTTTCTCGGGCAGGGATCCTACTTGGTTGTCTTTATTAGCTATAGGCCAGACTATCTACTTTGGTGGTGATTTGTGAAGGGGGAAACTTGTCATTGTTTAATTATCTTTTTAGCCTCTTCAAAACCCCAAGTCACTAGGAATGTCTCCCCTGGGCCTCACCTCCCTAAGGATAAAGAACCATCCCATCGTGGTGACATTGGGTGGGATAGGTTCATGTTATGCCAGTTTGACCCTCTACCTTATAGCCTTTTCTCCTAGCTAAAAACTGCGTGATAACAAAGATAATGACCATGATACTCATTTTCAACCAAGAAGTGTACCATCTAACATTAGGCCTTACAAGTATCTATATGCATAGAAGAGTAAGATTGAGCGCATGATCCAGGAAATGTTAGAGGACAGAATCATTGAACCTGTCGAAAGTGATTTCTCTTGAACAGTAGTAATGGTTACAAAAAAGGATGGTTCATGTCGTATGTGTCCAGATTATAGACATCTCAACAAAATTACCATCAAAGATAAGTTTCGTGCTCCTGTCATTGATGAATTATTAGATGAATTGCATGGAGCCAAATTCTTTACTAAGTTAGATCTTCGTTTGGGATATCATCAAATCAGAATGAGGAAGAAAGACATTCCTAAAACAACTTTTAGAACACATGAAGGTCATTATGACTTTTTGGTTATGTCATTTGTACTTACTAATTCACTGTCAACATTTCAAAGCTTGATGAATTCTATTTTCAAGCCCTTCCTTAGAAAATTTGTGCTAGTATTTTTTGATGACATACTAATATACAACAAATATTCGGAAGAGCACATACAACATGTTGACAAAGTATTACAACTATTGGAAGAGAAACAATTGTATGTAATGTTTGTTTTTTTACCACACCTCAGGTATGGTCTATTGTTTCTATAGTTATACACAAATTAACACAATTTGAACTGTAAACATAAACACACTGAGATGCCTAACCATTTAGCACAGTGGAAGAATAAAAATCTATAAATTAGATCATACACAAGTACAAATGAATTTAATGCTCAAATCAAAAGTTCTTAAACCAAGAACCAATGAGCTCCCACGCCAGGGAAAATGGCCCAATTCTTTACAAAATAAAATTCCAACAACACTTACAAAGCCTTCCTTAGTTTTTGTGCCCAAACCTAGTATTCAAAACTATTTTTTTTACAACTCATAGTACATTGTTTTAACAACCTTCAATATTTCCCTCTATATGCCCCACAAACCCAGTGATATCAACCTTCTTGTTTCCTCAATACTTGTTGTTTCCACTACTATGACAACGCACAAAACTTGGTGTTGTACTGGTTGTTATATCCCTCAACTCAATCACTAATCTTATTGTCCTTGATAGAACAACCCTCAAAGTTCCCTTAAGTTTGTTGTTGTTCCATCCCTCATGAAGCCCTCAAATTATGTTGTAATGGTAATATTGCAACAACCCTCATGGATTCAATAAACATACCCTCCAAGTTGTCTAAAATCACTATAACAGCCCACTAGTCTTGTTGTCCTAGACCTTTAGGACAACCCCTACACTGTCTTTAAGTTGGTGCCACCTTTTCTCATTGTCCAACACACCTTTAGCTGACATCCTGGCCTTCAAAACGCCACTAGTAGATTTTTTCCACCTATAGCGGACCCTCTACCTCGCACATTCCAGTAGTAGGTGTTCCCCTCTTTCTGGCTAGAAGAACCCTCCTTCAACATGTGGTTGTCTTAGACTGGCAGGTTGAACCTCTCCTAGGCTATGATTACCATAAACAAAGTTGGTCAACCCCCTAGAATAGACCCAACACCCTGTTGTTGTCCATTACCACTACGTCGATCCCTCTTACCTTCAACGAACTCCTTCCTCTAACAGGTCGAGGCTCTCCTAAGCTTCATCCTACTCTTGCTAGGATGCCAATAGCCACACATACTTGTGTCTAGGGTTGTCCTAGGTGTTGAATGATTTACTTCAATTTTTACCTACCCAAAACAATAGTATCAAAGTAGAACTAAGGATTATCCATGGCTGGACTGAGGTCACCACAAGCAAGATTGAAATCACCAAGATCCTCCTCACATTGTCACCACACAATAATGAAATTCCACAATGACCTCTCTCCTTTATATACAAGTCTTAGGGGTCATCAAGGAATCTCATCCACAAGTCAACATCAAATTAGACTTACATGTGGGTGTGAAGCCCCATCACAAACCCATGAATCCCATCACCAAGCCCCCAACTAAAAATACAAGGTGGTTTTCACCAAAATAAATGGCTAATATGGTGCCCACAATGATTCCCACGTGCCTGGAACCTAGGCCACTAGTGGGAATTCCTATTGATGCTACACAAGCATCAAGACTCCCTCTTAGCGAGGGAGGCATTCCATCCTCCATCATCGCCTGGAAGTAGTGTTGTCTCCCATCTTGGGAGTATCTATGTCTTCCACACTACATCCACTTCCACAACTGATCTCCAATCCACATGATTGGCTTCTCCCTCTTCACTGAAGAAAATATTGTTGTCTGGCATGATCCCTCCTTGGAATACACCATGCTCCTAGAAGCCTCCCTCTTTTGATCATCCTGTCTAGCCATCTCAACCTGTGACACCATCTTGACAGTCTTAGAAGATTCCTCTCTCCCATCTGGATCTGTAGGTTGCCTCCCTCTAAAAGGTTGACTCTCCCTTTGAGCTTGTTGACTCCCTCTGAATCCATTGAATCCCTTTGAGGTCGGGCTCTCTCTAAGTCTACTCAACCTTTGAATCTACCTACTCCCTATCCATTGTCGCTGCATTACTATTGGTCATGGTTCGCATAGGCTATCCCTTCTTCCTATACATTTTTCCTTCTCTAAATACAGGACCATTGTTGTGTCTAAGATTTATCCTCCTGGCATCCAACAACGCTTTTCTATCTCAAAACAACATTGCATAGCCCTAATCCTAAATCCTTGAGGTTGAGAACACACTCTTGGCACCCATAACACATTTTCCATTCGCAACACATCCCATGAATCCATCTGAAATGACAGTGTTCTAGATCCTTGTACTACATGCATGGTCCCCATACCAAGCTCCACATACATATCTGAGTCAGACTCTATGAAGTTTTTGAACAAATCCTGTGCTCATGTCATATGTCGGTGGCTTCCACTATATAAGAACCATGCAATCCTCCCAAGGAAAGCATCGCACTTACCCAGGTCACGTCCATCCATTGAACTTCTTCCCAAGTCTATCATCCAAGTCATAAAAATATTTGTGACTACACACACATTGTAACTGGACCTGTGTCCTTCCTCTAAACAATCTTGAGTTGTATATGGGCACTTAGTCTAGTCCACTCTAGACCTCAAAAACTCATCTCTGTAAGTGTCCTCATCCTCCTAGGTCAAATACCTAATAAATTGTTGTTTCTCAATAATGTGCAACTCTTCGACTCGATGAAGACTCTATCTCACCAACCTTCCATACATACAAATCTATCTCGTCTGTGCCAAAGCATCCGAGCTAAACCCATCACAACTAACTATGACAAGTCATCGAAAGTCCATCCACAAGGTTGGAAACTAGCCACACAACATAATGTTGTGATTCAGGCTCTCCGCCAATCCACCAAAACTCCCAACCTGCCACACCACCAAGATGCAATAGTCCACAACTCCTCGTTTGAACGATTTGCTCCATGTCTCAAACCAAAGACCATATAACATGTTGCTACCTACAAAAGTCACTGTAGATCCCTCTTAGAGTTATCACATGTGTAAATAACTCAGATCCAACACCCCTTCTCAGAACCACAACTTTGATACCATGTTATATTTTGACCCCACCTCAGGTCTAGTCTATTATTTCTATAGTTATACACAAATTAACACAATTTGAACTGTGAACATAAACACATTGAGATGCCTAACCATTTAGCACAATGGAAGAATTAAAATATAGCAATTAGATCATACACACGTACACATGAATTTAATGCTCAAATCCAATTTCCTTAAAACAAGAACCAATGGGATCTTGTACCGGGGAAAATGGCCCAATTCTTTACAAAAGAAAATGCCAACAACACTTACAAAACCTTCCTTGGTTTCTATGCCCAAACTTGGTCTTCAAAATTGTTATTGTTACAACTCCTAGTACAATTTTGTAACAACCTTCAAGACTACCATCAAGCTTCCCCACAGACCCAGTGATATTAGCCTTCTTGTTGCCTCAAGACTTGTTGTTTTCACTGTTATGACAGCCCACAAAACTTGATATTGTACTGGTTTTTACAGCCCTCAACTCGGTTACTAGTCTTATTGTCCTTGACCTATAGAACACCCCTCAAAGTGCCCCTAATTATGTTGTTGTTCCATCCCTCCTGAAGCCCACAAATTATGTTTTCAAGGTGTTGTTGTTGGCTTCCTCATGGCTACCCTCAACCTACGCTCCAATTTGTTCGACATCACTCCAACATCCCACTAGTCTTGTTGTCCTAGACCTCTAAGATGTCTCCTATACCATCCCTAAGTTGTTTCCACCTTTCTCCTTGTACATCACACATGTAGTTGATGTATTGGCCTTCAGAACACCACCATGACCTTGTTGTACACATGTAGCATCCTTTCTTCCTCCCACAGTCCTATAGCAATTCTTCCCCTCTTTATGACTGGAATAACCCTCCTTCAACCTATGGCTACCCCAAAATGGAAGGTTGAGCCTCTCCTAAGTTGAGACTACCCTAAACTTAGATGGACGACCCCTTAGAATAGACCCAACACCCTGTTGTTGTCTATTCCCACTAGGTCAAGCCCTCTTACCTTCAGCGGTTTCCTTACTCTAGCAAGTTGAGCCTCTCCTAGAATTTGGCCTACTCTCCCTAGGATGCCAACAAACACACATACATGTGGCTAGGATTCTCCTAGGTGTCAACTTCTCTACTTCAAGTTTTACCTGCCTAAAACAATATTATCATAGCATAATTGAGGCTTCTCCATGGTTGGACTGAGGTCGCCACAAATTGGACTAAAATTGCCAAGCTCCTCCTCACATTATCACCACACAATATGAATTGTCACAATGAACTATCTCCTTTATATACAAGTCGTAGGGGTCATCAAGGAAGCCCCTCCACAAGTCAACATCAAATTATACTTACATGTGGGCGTGAAGCCCCATCACAAACCCACGAAGCCTATCACCAAGCCCCCAACTCAAAATACAAGGGGGTTTTCACCAAACAAAAGGGACAATATGGTGCCCATGACAATTCCCATGTTCTTGGCACCTATTTCACTAGTGGGAATTCCTCTTGGTGGTACACAAGCATAAACATGAAAAGCCTTCTCTGTGTGCCTTGGGGTTCAATAAGTGGAATATTTGGGTCATATTGTATCTCATGAAGGTGTAAAAATGGACCCCTAAGAAAATTAAAGGCTATGAGGGAATGGACGATTCCCAAAACCTTGAATAAACTTAGAGGATTCTTAGGGTTAATGGGATATTATTGCAAGTTTTTCAATAATTATGGTAAAATAGCAACACTTCTAACAACATTATTAAATAAAAAATGATTTTCTTGGACTGAGGAAGCAACCAAATATTTTGAAAAACTTAAGGAGGCTATGTGTACTACTCTCGTCCTAGCCACATCGGACTTTACAAAAACATTTATTGTGCAGTTTGATGCATCATGCCATGGAATTGGTCAATTTTTAATGCAAGGAAAGCCCCTTACCTTTGAAAGTAGCCAACTTAAAGGAAAAAAAATAGTCAAACCCACTTATGAAAAATAAATGTTGTCCATACTACATGCAATTCATAAATGGCGCCCTTACCTAATAGGAAGACACTTCAAAGTAAAAATATATCATGATAGTTTGAAGCAATTCTTGGAGCAACAATTATCTTCAGAAGAGCAACAAAAACGGGTTATAAAGATGCTAGGTTATGACTTTGAAATTATCTACAAAAAAGGAAAACATAATGTTGTGGAAGATGCTCTTTCAAGGAAAGAAGAAGAAATAGAAGGTTCACTATGTGTTATTTGTATTCCACAATTTGATTGGGTAGAAGAAGCAAGGATAGAAGGGAAAAAATATCAAGAGGTATGCAAGATCATTCAACAACTACATGAGGATCCCAGTTCATTAGATAATTTTGTATGGAATAATGACTTGCTATGGTATCATTGTTGGTGTAAATATATGTTTAGTATATTGAACTCATTTATATATCAATCTGGGATTCATAATCAATAGAGTTGTTACACTATATGTGCCGAAAATAGGTAACCTATCTATGTCTGTTGTATCTAGCTCAATCAAGAAACAATCAATAACACAATACTTTGTTTTTGGAATATCTGAACACTACTCTTCACACAACTTCAAACTAGAATACAAAGCTCATAGTAAAAATCTCAAGCAAACACGCGGTTGAAATATGTTCTTTCTCAGGTAACAAGTTTGTTCATTATAGGCTCGTGAAATAAAAATATGAACTGAGACCATGCTTCCCGTAGCAATTGAATTCACATAACAATTGACAATTCACTCTATTTACTCTTGGAAAGAAACCAATCATGACCTAATCAATTCCAATCAAAACTTCCTTCCTCAATATAGGAGATTGTCAATATGATTGAAAGACTTCATTACTGATGCATGAAGAGTGAGAGATGAAGTCTAATTGTTCATGCACTTACTGAGGACAACACAATTACTAAGACTTCAAAATTCAAAAAAATAACAATTTCTTGTCTAGCAATCCCAAACATCTACCTAGATTTTGTTAACTAAATATCACCCTACGAAAATAGAAATAGAATCATCTACTATGCTTCATGTATAATTGTTCATTCACATTGATCCAAAATCAACAGGTATCTATTTAGATATCTACATTGTACTTAGGAAAGTTCATGCACTCGTAATCATTTGCAATACACAATTATTATATTTGCACACTCACACACAATTAACTTATGTCCACACATAAACAAATACAGGGAGACTTACCTTGGTTGGGGCGGTGGGCCCTTGTCGAACCAACAAGGTAGCTCTAAAGAAATTACAAAATAGACACTTTACTCACATCCATGAATTTCAAAAACTAGCATTCGTATTCTTTCAATTAAACAAGTGAATCAGTAATTCAACATTCAATTTCCTAGCATAACAGTGTATATTATCTCTATATTATTGATCGTCTACACATCATCCCTTTTAAAGAAGGTTAGCCGTTACAATCAAAGTCTAAAGATAATCATCAAATGTTTACAAAATATTACAATTGGTGAACATAGTGTATCTCAAGGAATGGACTTCATCCTCATGACACGAAGTGCATGAGTGATGAAGTCTATCGTGGTCTTCAACCGAACCAAGGATGCTTCCATCCAACCAATTTCTTGGAGCCATCACCAGTGCACTCATTCAAAACATCAATCCTGTAGAAGCGGGTTTAGTACCAGACTAACACAGTAATAGATCTTGGTACCGGATCAATGCAGAGTGGGCACTGGATCAGCACAGAGTTGGTATTGGATCAGCGCAGAGTTGGTACTGGAATAGAATAGTTGAAATTTTGCAGTACTAGACCAGCGCAAGTACTGAACTAATACCGAATATGAGTATCAGATGAAAGTTGCTTAAATTAATCAAAGTAATTAGAAGCATAAACAACAATCATTTAGTCCCAATTAATTAAGAAATCAACAAATCATGTTTTCAACATGGGTTACCTCATTATGCATATGAATAAGGTCACAAGGTAGTTTTGTGGAAGAAATAGACAACATATGCATATGTCAGAGGTAAAATTGACCAAGATAGAAGATAATATAAAGTAATAGGGGTGTCAAAACGGAGGCCCAACATTTTCCCCATGCTTAAGTCATTGCATGTCCTCATGCAAAAATGTCGAAACTGGTACTCAAAATTTTGCAAAACTGAAACTGTCTTCCACCCTGGATAAATATCATTTGTCTAGCTATAGAATATTGAAACTATAGGCCTCACCCTTAAGATAATTCTTGATAACCCTAGTGTATCGGATTAAACACAGAAATTTGTTAAGCTTAGCAGAGGCTTCTTCTTGCACATCATGTAACCTTCGTTTTTATTCTTTCAATTGTGCATTCTCTGCCTTAATCTGCCTATATAAAACTTGATACTATGTAACCTCTTGTTTTAACTTCTTATTATGTTTTGTAAGTTTTTCAACCTTCAATACCTATTGTTTCTTGCTCAAGGAACTGACAGGATCAGATATGGTTGCTTTCTCAACTATCTCTTTTCGAGCTTCCACCTCTTTTCTCAAATCCTTTAAATTCTCTGCCACCAGTTCCTCAGTCTCATTAATCATTGCTCCATAGAAACTTCCCTTCTCTGGAGAAGTCGGAATATAAATAGGCTCCTCTGTAAAAGAAGGCACATGTGGAATTATTATATATTTAGCCATGCTTCTTGTACTTCTATGCACAGGATGTGAGGCTTCCTTAGGTTTACTAACAGGAGTGGAAGTTTCTTCAAACAACTTTCTCTTCTTTTTTTTAGTGGCAGATGTAGGTATTGGGGCCTGTTTCTCCTGTACATATTTTTTTTTCACCTTAGAGGACTGAGGTGTAGGTTCTGGAGTTTGTTCTTGTTGAACACTCCTCATTTTCACTCTAGAGGACTGACGTGTAGGCTCTGAGATTTGCTTCTTTTGTACCTTCTTCATTTTTACTCTAGCATATTGAAGTGTCGGTATGGAAGTCTTCTCTTTCTGTACACTCCTCGTTTTTACCCTAGGGATTGGAGGTGTAGATACAGGAGTTGGCTCTTTCTGCACATTCCTTGTTTTAATATTCCCCCTACTTCCAATTTTCACTTCACGAGTCTTCTCCAACTTACTAACTGGATCTTGAGGAAACTCAATAGTTCCCTTATGGGCACCATATGAAACTTCATTTTGACCATATTTCTTTATTTTTCGCCTCTCACTTCGTGACAATTGAATTTTAGGGATCGAGGCTGGACTTGGTTCATTAGATTGGGAGGACCTCTCCTTCCTGGATTTAGTAGGCTCCTCTAGGATTTGTTCTTCTGGCACATCCATCTTTTGAATCTTTCTCCTACTTCGAATATTTATTTCATGGGCCCTCTCTAACTTGCTAACTACCTTCGGTGATAATTCAATAGTTTCCTCAAGAGAACTATCTGAGAGTTCACCTTTCCTAGAGTTATTTATTTGTTGCCTCTTACTATGTGGTAATTGAGTTTTAGGGACCAGGGCTGGACTTGGTTTCTGAGATTGGGAGGTCCTCTTTCTCCTGGATGTAGTAGGCTCCTCTATCATAACAGACTTACCCTCATCCAATCCATCAACAGGTTGGGATGAACTCGATGTAACAACAGATTCTTCATTTCCTAACTTCTTCAATTTTCTTTTCTTTTACCTTGTATTTCTACTGGACCCCTCACTACATGCCTTTGTTTCGTGTTCTTCTATAGATTTAGAAACTCCCTCTTGAAAAAAAATTTGTTGAAGGAGTTGTTTCCAAATACTACCTTGTTTTCTCAATGCATGGACAACCAATAATTTCATTAATCCATGGTGATGGATACTATTTTCGGGTTTCTTAGATGATGATTTAACTCCCCTAACCATTTTGTTTAGACTCATCCAGAGGAAATGGGGAAATTCGATTCGTGGCCCACCTTCAAAGTGTGACAAAAGTTTTAAATGATATAAGAAGGTCACTTCATACCTCCCTTCACAAGTGAGAAACCTCTGCAGGCTGATGAGAATTGTCTAGTTCTCTTCCTTAATACAGCTCTGGGGAATACCTTTGGTCCAGTCGGGATCCTGATGCTCCGACCTTAGAAACTTCTAAGACAGATTTTTGTCAATGACAACGCCCTTGAAATATTTCTCTCTAGAGGAAGGAAATCATGTAGCTTCCGATATGGTGGCCTCTGTAATTGTTAATTTCATCTCCCCAAACTGGACACTCTCATCATCATAGGTCTGAGCAAAAGCACGAGATACCCCCTCGTGATAGCCTTTGAATTTTTTCCAAAAACGGAACCTAGTCGGCCCACTCAAATTTTCCTTTGCAAGCTTGGTATTCCTGCCTCTCCCTGTATAATTAGAACATTGGTTCATGTCTATCAACCCCCATGTTGGCTCCAGATCAAGTCTACCAGCGTATATGGCCACAGTATGAAGAACGAGTGTTTTGTATTGGAATAGAGCAGCATGCGCTAGAGTACCGGAAGGGGATAGAGCGTGAAAACGGTATGAAGGGACGAAGCTAAGTGTGAATGGATATTGTATGACAAAATAATGGGTGAATAACGCTCATCTGGATGGCGAAGCCATCCAGAGAAGCATTTATAAGTTGGAATTCAGATTACAATGGTCAAATTAGTGGTAATGATGGCGAGGTAAGGGAAGTCATATCCATGAATAACTTAAAAGATCATATGGAGGTTTGCATCAGATCGTGTTCACGGTAATGTTGGGAAATGACTACAGGAGATACAGTCGGTGTGACCAAAATTCACAGTTATGCAATCGTTTGATGTCAGCGTGACCAGAAAAGAATCATGGATTTAACATGCATTAAGACGTGGTTTACATAAATCATTCACACGACATGATGTTGGATCATGACACTATGATATTTTTTCACCATATGAACATAGGTCTTTGATCAGAGTGTTTGAGAATGGAATTGGTCCTGTTAAAGGTATCATTACTTTGTACTCTCAACATATTATGACCAGCCCATCAAAAGCTTCAAGTGCATATGAATGATTTCTTTAGTAGGAAATACCCTCAAGATTTCAAAAGGTCATGGTAGGGAATTTGTGATAATTGAGGAAAGGAGGATGCATGAGAGTAACCACACGTCTAGTACACAATTAGTATGATTCTTTAATAAAACAGGACAAAATAGTGAGCTTATACCTCTTATTACCTGAAACATTTTTATCAAGCAGGAAAAAAACCTTTGAGTATAGAATAAGAATTACCAAAACTTCATCACCAGTACCATATCACAGCTTAGTACCGGACCACTACAAAACATTGCTGTAGTACTGAGCCAACACAGGCCTTCTCCCTCAATACCGGATGAACGCAGAGGTGAATATTGTTGCAGTACTGGAACAACATAGAGACTTTCCCAGTACTGGATGAACATAGAGAGAATATTTGCAGTACTGGAACAACACATAGATGTTATCTAGTACCGGATCACCACAATATTTTATTCTGGTACTTAATGAAAATTGGACAAGGTACCTAGTGGCATATTCTGTAGATTGGAACTTTGTAGGCTGCATTTTGTAGAAATTGCTAGCATTTTCTACTGCTATGGAAGAGAACATGTGATTTTATTCTACAGAAGGACCATATAGGTAAAACAACAAATAACACCTCGTACATAAACTCTAAAATTTCATTGGAAGTATCAGAAAATGAGGCAAAAGAATTCAATGACTCGGCTCCAAGCTCTGTAACAAGAAGGTACTCTATAGCTAGACAACCTCATGTTGAGATTTAGAATCCTCCTCTTTGGGGAACCAAGTTAATCATTGCTTCTGTTGCCACTTCCATTTTATTATAAAAATAACCCTAACTACTACTATTCTATGGATTTTTCTCGAGCCCAGATTAGTTAATGCTCACTGATGTTTTCAATTTTAAGGAGTCTGGAAAACTTAAATAAAACTCCATTTATTGTCTTGTGGATTTTTCTCAAGCCTAAGCCAGTTCCTACTCATCGATGTTTTCAATTTTTAGGAGTCTGAAAAACTTAAAGAAAACTCCATCTACTGTCCCGTGGATTTTTCTCGAGCTTGGGCCAGTTCCTGCTCGCCGGTGTTTTCAATTTTTAGGAGTCTAGAAAACTTAAAGAAAACTCCATTTAGCTCCTTTTTCATAAATGATCTACCAGGGATAGATAAAGGGATAAACCTACATATGGAAGATGTCCTCCTTATTTATTTATCTACATGAGAACACAATCAACTTTTTGTTTTTGTTAGTAATACCAAAATTCCTATCTAATCACACACCTATTTACAGATATGTACAGAGCCAAATTAATTCACACAACAAACTTATTGTGGTGGATCAGCAAGAGGAGAAGTCCCCTTGCTTACCAATTGCATTTCATAATTTTGAAGAACGTGTCTGATAAAATCTTCTTTGGATAGAGGCTTATGATAAACCTTCAATCAATGTCCATTCACGAAAAAGGAGGTCTGATTCTAATCAATAGTCTTTATCTTCACTGAACCATTGTTGTAAACCGTATCAACCTCATAGGGTCCCAACCATCTAGTAGATAATTTACCTTTAAAATTCTTGAACCTACTATCATAAAGTAGGGCCCAATCACCTGACTGAAAAGACTTTTTCTTGATGTACTTATCATGCCATTTAGTCCTATGTTCTTGTATAAGGGTAGTCCTTTGAAGAGCATCTTGTATGAGCTCATCAATCTCATTCAACTACAATATCCTCTATTTTTTAGCTTCATCCAAATCCATCCCTAATTGCATGGCAGTCCTAAATATTTTCACTTGAAATTCTATGGGAAATAACACTTGCTTCCCATATACCAACTCATAAGGTGTATGGACTATTGTCTTTATCCAAGCTATTCTATAGGCCCATAAGGCCTCGGGAAACTTGGCAACCCAGTATTTATGATGTAGATGAATAGTCTTGGTAAGAATAGCTTCGATCACCTTGTTAGTTGATTCCACCTGCCCATTTGCTTGAGGGTGATAAGGTGAAGATTTTCTATGTTTAATTTTATACTGTTCAATAATAGCTTTGACCAAATTGGAGGTGAATTGGGTTCCTTGGTTAGTTACTATTTCTCGAGGCACACCAAAGCGAGTAAAGATTTCTTAAAAAGTAAAATCTACAACAAATTGTTCACTAGAAGAATATAAATCTTTGGTTTCCACCCATTTGATCACGTAATCTGTGCAGACCAGGATGTACTTCTTCCTTAGAGACATAGGGTTAATGGGTCCTACAAAATCCGAAGCCCATTTCTCAAAAGGTTCAATTACTACCTGAGATTGGAGAGGCATCTCATCAACTGCAGTAAGTTTTCCCATCCTCTAACAATCATCACAGCTGGCCACATACTTATTTGCATCCTTGAAAATAGTTGGCCAATAGTAGCCAGAATGTAATATCTTGTATGTTGTTCTTTTATCAACAAAATGGCCTTCACATGGATCATCATGATAGGCTTTGAAGATTTCATGCATCTCATCCTCCTGAACACACCTTCTGATCACCAAATCAGGCCCAGTATGGTATAAACAATCATCATGCCACATGTAATTGGCACTCAGCTGGATAATTCTCTATTTTTCTCAGGAGGACAGATCCTGAGGTAACTTTCTTGTTACAAGATAGTTGGCTACATCTGCATACTAAGGAATGTAAGTAGAAATAGAAAATAGATTCTCATCTGGAAAATTGTCATATATTGGTGCATTATCACCTGTATGAATGAGTCTAGACAAGAAATCAACAACTAAATTATCTCTTCCATGTCTATCAATGATGGTGATATTGAATTCTTGCAGTAATAACAACCATCTAGTCACTCTAGCATTTGTAAGAGGTTTTTTCATCAAAAATATGATGGTTGAGTGGTCTGTATGTACAAAAACTACATACATTGTTATGTAGTGTCTCAACTTATTAATGGCATGTACTACTGACAAGAAATTGTTTTAGTGACAGTGTAATTTACTTCAGTAGGTGAAATATTTTTGTTGACAATGTATATAGCATATGGAAATTGGCCTTCCCTTTATCCTAAAACAACCCCCAAATATGTATCTAAGGCATCCATGTAGATATGAAAAGGAAGAGACCAGTTTGGTCCTCTTCAAACAGGGGCACTTGAAAGCTTTGTTTTTAAAATTTCAAAATAAATCTGACATTGTTCATCCCAACATAATTTAGCCTCTTATGCTAATAGTTTGAATAATGGGGAAGCTAGGTTTGTAAAATTATGAATGAACCTCCTATAGTAACCAGCATGCCTTAAAAATATTCTAACTTCTTTCTATGATATAGGGATTTTGATTTGAGAAATGATGTCAATCTTGGTAGGGTCTACTCTTATTCCGGTACCAGAGATGTGATGACCTAAAACAATTCCTTCAATGAGCATCATTCTATATTTTTCATGATTGAGGGAAAGGTTGGTCTCTTTACACCTGATCAATACTTTCTCCAAATTGCCCAATGCTTATTGGAAATCATCCCCATATACTGTGAAGTCATCCACGTAGACTTTTACACAGTCATGGGTCAAATCAGAGAAAATGGACAAGACAACCCTTTGAAAGGTGGCAAGGGAATTATACAAACCAAAAGGAAGAACCCTATAAGAATAGGTACCCCATGGGAAAGTAAATGTGGTTTTTTCCTGATCTTCTGGTGAAATTTAGATCTGATTGTAACCACTAAACCCATCCAAGAAATAAAAATACCTCTTCTCAGACAAAGTGTCCAAGACCTAGTCTATGAAAGGAAAAGGAAAGTAATCCTTGTAGGTATCCTTGTTCAATTCTTGAAAGTACACACAAATCCTCCATTTACCATTTTTCTTAGGGACAATAACTAATGGGGATACCCACTTTCTATCTGAAATGGGGTAAATAAAATTGGCATGCAGGAGTTTTTGGAGTTCTTCTTTCACTATGTCTTTTAAAGCTGGATTCATTCTTCTTTGGGGTTGTCTAACAGGTATGATTTGGTCAATGGTGTAAATATGATGCATACAAGTGTCAGGGTGAATCCCTTTCATGTCGGAGTAATCCCATGCAAAAGCACCAGATTGTCCTTGAATCATTTGAATCAATTTTTGTTGTTGATCTCTTTCTAAGCTAGCATTGATATACAAGGATTTTCCAGGATTGATTTCAACAGTCT
Source organism: Picea engelmannii (assembly GCA_009831015.1). NCBI lineage: Eukaryota > Viridiplantae > Streptophyta > Pinopsida > Pinales > Pinaceae > Picea > Picea engelmannii. Next base: position 205,224 of record ML777461.1, on the reverse strand, counting down.
GGACAACTGATTCTTTCCCTTCATCTATTTTTGAAATGGCGGACACTGTAGAGGTGGAGGGCTAACAGATTTCCTGAAATTCAGAGCTGAAGATATGTGTATATTCTGGAAAAGATTGAGGATATTCAATGCATTTGATATCAGCCAAACACAGGCTTAAAATTTGTTCTTCAGTTTTCTCTTGAACTCCTTTTACTTGTTCAATTATTAACAAGGGATGAGTATAGTCCTCCTCCCCATAGGGATTCTCCAACCAGAAAGGAACTTCAGTGGCTGGTTGGGTAGGAGGAAAGAGAATAATTTTTTTACTTTGGATCGTATTGGAGATTATCATCTCTCCAGACCGACAAATAATAAACGCATCAGTAGTGGCCAACTAAGGTCACCCAAGCACCACTGAATGTCCTAGTTTTGAGGATTTTGGATGAATCACCGAGAAATCCACAGGGTACTCCCAAGAGGCCAAAGTGGTTGTTACATCATCTAGACTTCTTGTTGGGCTAATAACAGATTTGTCTGCTAATTCCAGCAAAGTCTTCATTGGTCTTAGGTGATTTAGTTGCAGCGTTTTCATGGTGTCAACCGGCATAACATTTATTGTTGCTCCTAGATCAATAAGTGTGTTTGGAAAAGAAACACCATTAATCTCTATGGTCACCACTGGGATTTCCTGTATCATTATATTTAGATGGTATTTCTGATATAAATTCTGATAATTGTCCAACCACCTGTATAACAGGAGGCTCCTTCCTCTTCCTCCTTGGATTTTTAATGCAAAGATCCGTTACAATATTAGCATAAATAGGAATGTCCTTGATGGCTTGAAGTAGGGGAATCTTGACACATATGTTTCTAAGTTCAGTATCTAGATTATGCCCTAGAGGTACCTCAGATTTCTTCACAAGTAACCTTTCTCGATAAGGGGGAGGATTAGTTTTTTGAGGTATTTCTGATGGTTGAGGAATGTGCGGAGGAATTTCATGTTGTATAGGGGTGTCTCTTTCTTCATCTGATTGTTTATCCATTTGTTTTTCTTCTTCAACTGCTTGGTTATCTACTTGTTCTTCTTCTTGAATAACCACAGTAGGATTTGGTTTATTCAAAACCCTCGCTGATCTTAATTCAATTCCATTAAATGAAGTAGGAGTTATCACATAAGTGGGGAAGGTTTGTACTTCAAAATTTTGTACAGGTTTTGTAGGTCTATTGTTTGGATTAGGAATGGGTTGTGAAGGAATAGGGGTAGTCCGAGGAGGGTTTGGGATAGGTGCATCTTGCATTTGTTGCTACAGACTTGGGTTCATAGGAAATGTAAGTTGTTTTTGCTGCATATTTGGGTTCATTGGCAATGTAAGTTGTTGCTGCAGTTGTGGAGGTGGAGGGAGAGCAGGTGAATTAAATCCTGGTAGCAACTGAGAGATATTGGAAGGGTATTGTGGGTAAGTGGGAAAGGTTGTTGGCTGAAAGGTAACATTCCCATATGTAGTCCCCCTCCATCCTTGTTGCCAAGGCTGGATTTGTGGTTGTTAAGGTGACCATTGAGGGTAAGGAATTTTAGGTACCCATTGTTGTTGTGAATATTGTGTGGTAGGATCTACAAACATATTAGGATTTTGCTTCCTCCATACCCTCTTAGGGGGATATGATGTTTCTTGAGGTTCTCCCCCTCCCTTGAAAATGGATTTTAATCTAGGTAAAGAAGGGAACTCATTGGTAGGGTGATATTCTATACATATTCCACAAACTTCAATGGCATTAATGGAGCATTCCTTTTCAGGATGCCTTTTGCTACACTGGGGACAGAAAATTTCCAAAGTAGCATTTTCTTCTTCTTGTTTTCTTTTGATTTTAATGGTATCAAGTTGGGTGTTGATGGTGTTGACGATGTTTGTTTTGAGTTTCTCTAGTAGATTACCCAATTCTATCCTTGTAACACCTCCTGGTGTGGGTTTAGTAATTCTGTTTATAGGATCCCTTACACTTTTTCCTGTTTTGGCTTGGCTACGAAAGTACCTTTTACAATACTCTGCAATGTCTGCAAACGTCTTCTGATACACATCTCCAGAACTCATGAGGTTTAGTACCTCGATGCAGTCATCCCTTAAACCTTTTAGAAAATATGCCCCTAACTATGGTTGTGTCTAAGGAAATTTTTTTATCTTTTGATAGTTGTATAGGAATATTTCTAAGTAGTCTTCCAAACTTTCTTCCTCAGACTGCTGCATTTTAAATATGGCATTCCTAGCATCCCTAGGTCTGCAGTAGTCTTGATATTTCTGGAGGAAAGTCTCCTTCATGTCATTCCAAGATAAGATAGTGTGATCTCCTAGGCTCATAAACCAACTTAATGCTAAGTCTTTAAGTGTGTCTGGAAAGAGTTTTAGTTTTTGTGCATTAGCAGTGTAATTATAACTCCTAGCTAGTATATCAAATTCAAAAAAAATGAATCAGGATCTTCTGTTGACATACCATGGAAGTGAGGTAGTGATGACAGTGGAATATTCTTCATAGCAACATCTCTGGTAATGTATAATATTGGGAATCCAAATGTCTCTCTCTCGTTGTTTTCATTTCCCTCCTCATTCGCCATATCTCCAAATAACACATTATAGGGTGTTGGTGATGTCTCCCCACTAAGTGATGGTTCAACTACTAGGTTGTTTGGTGATGTCTCCAATTGTTCGAATACCTTGTGAGTTGTCCCAATGGCAGATGCAACCTCTTCTACCACTACCTCTGTCTCTTTTCCATCCTTTCCTTCTAATTGGGTTGCCAGTGCTTCCCTTCTTGCTTGTTGTACTATATTTTCAATATGAATAGTAGCTTCAAATTTGGTTCCTTTGGTTGTTGTTTCAATTGTTTCCTTTGAACTTTCTCCTCTAATAATTGTTCATGCACAGAAATCAGTTGAATTAGTGGGGGGGCGGGGGGGGGGGGTTGGGGGGTTTCTTGTTGTTTGGATTTCTAATTTTTCTGAAATTTTGGAGGAAATAAATCTACCTTTACTATCCCTACGTCTACTCATAAAAAGAAGAAACTCTAATACTAATAAAACACAAGCTTTCAACTATTGAAGGTAAGAGGACAACCTAACTTTGGAGCAACCCCACCAAAGTGGATGCGCAAGTTCTTACCTCTCGTCTTACCGTCTTCTCTCCGCCATTAGGTTGTCCTTAAATCCAATCCAAACTCATCAAACCAATCAAACTCAAAATGCTACCTATTACCATTTAAAACTCCCTAGCAACGGTGCCAAAATGTTGGTGTAAATATATGTTTAGTATATTGCACTCATTTATATATCAATCCGAGATTCATAATCAGTAGAGTTTTTACACTGTATGTGCCGAAAACAGGTAACCTATATATGTTTGTTGTATCTAGCTCAATCAAGAAACAATCAATAACACAATACTCTATTTTTGGAATATTTGAACACTACTCTTCACACAACTTCAAACTAGAAGATAAAGCTCATAGTAAAAATATCAAGAAAACACTCGGTTGAAATATTTTCTTGCTCAGATAACAAGTTTTTTCATTATAGGCTCATGAAATAAAAAGATGAACTGAGACCTTGCTTCCTGGAGAAATTGAATTCACATAACAATTGACAATTCACTTTATTTACTCTTGGAAAGAAATCGATCATGACCTAATCAATTCCAATAAAAAATTCCTTCCTCAATATAGGAGACGGTCAATATGATTGAAAGACTTCATTATTGATGCATGAAGGGTGAGAGATGAATTCTAATTGTTCATGTACTTACTAGGGAGAACACAATTACTAAGACTTCCAAATTCATAAAAATAACATTTGCTTATCTAACAATCTCAAACATATACCTAGATTTTGTTGACTAAATATCACCTTGCAGAAACAAAAATAGAATCATCTATCATGATTAATGTATAAATGTCCATTCACACTGATCCAAAATCAACAGGTATTTATTTAGATATCTACGTTATACTTAGGAAAGTTCATGCACTCAAAATCATTTGCAATACACAATTATTCTATTTTCACACTCACACACAATTAACTTATGTCCACACATAAACATATACAGGAAGACTTACCTTGGTTGGGGCGGTGGGCCCTTTCCGAACCAACAAGGTAGTTCTAAAGAAATAAAAGAATAGACATTTTACTCACATCCATGAATTGCAAAATATATCATTTATATTCTTTCAATTAAACGAGTGAATCAATACTTCAACATTCGATTTCATAGCATAACAGTGTATATTATCTCTATATTATCGATCATCTACACAACATCCCTTTTAAAGAAGGCCAGTCGTTACAATCAAAGTCTGAAGATAATCATCAAATGTTTACAAAATATTACAATTGGTGAACATAGCGTATCTCAAGGAATGGACTTCATCCTCATGACACAAAGTGTATGAGTGATGAATTCTATCATGGTCTTCAACCAAACCAAGGATTCTTCCATCCAACCAATTTCTTGGAGCCATCACCAGTGTACTCATTCAAAACGTCAATCCTATAGAAGAGGGTTTAGTATCGGACTAACACAGTAATAGATCTTGGTACCGAATCAGCGCAGAGTGGGTACCATATCAGCGCAGATTTGGTACCATAATAGAAAAGTTGAAATGTTGCAGTACCGGACAAACGCAAGTACCGGATGAATCCCGAAGATGAGTATCAGATGAAAGTTGCTTAAAGTAATCAAAGTAATTAGAATCATAAACAATAATCATTTAGTCCCAATTAATTAAGAAATCAAACAAATCATGTTTTTAACGTGGGTTACCTCATTATGCATATGAATAAGGTCACAAGGTAGGTTTGTGGAAGAAATAGACAACATTAGCATATGTCAGAGGTAAAATTGACCAATATAGTGTTGATGATTGCAGCTATGTGAGACATTCTCCATCTTACAAACCAGTGAGATGTGGATCATTGCAGCTATGTGTGACTTTCTCCAGCTTACAAACTTGAGAGAAATCCCCTAAGAAGGGCACGCAGTTCCTATCTGAGACAGAGTTGGAACGTAGAGATGACCTCCTCCATTCAGAGAGTTGAGAAGAACTCCAGATGATTATCCTGTAGGAAAGGAAATCTGCTAATTTGGACATGCCTATGAATGAGCACAAGGTGAACGTGTGAAATCCCAAAGTGTTGGGTGCATTTTCATGAGAAGAAAAATGAAGATGATGTATTAGCCTCCTCTAAGAAGTAGAGTTGACGAGAAACTCTGGATGAATCTCATGTTCGATGCAGTGGGAAAGAAGATCTGTTGATTGGACGTGCCTGTGGATGAGCACAAGTGAACATGTGAAGAAATGGTTCTTCTGTGTAATGCAGTGAGCCAAAGATATGGGCATCCCTATGGATTTTCCCCTAGTGGATGAGCACTAGTGGGTGTATCAGATCCCTTGCTATATTTTTCAAGAGTCGGACCTGCCTGTAACCCTAATTGTAATGTAAAGGGTACAAGTCGGCCCCACCTTAATGTGATTAGTAATTAATGTAAAATATAATTAATCTGGTTAATATTAATTATATTATAAGCTAGTGAGGTCGTCCCTATTGTGCCAATAGGCACTTTTGTTGATAGGTTCAGGTTAGTATAAGTAAAGGTAAATTCCCCATTGAGAAAACATATCTTTCATGTGAGTTTGAAAATTTCAGCAAGTACATCTTCTTGGGAAAAGTGTGCACCTCTCTTGGGCACTTGTCTTCTAAGGTTTGAGAACCCTCTTGTGCGCTAGTTTATCTTGGTGGTGAAGGTATTTCTATTGAATAATATAGCAAAGGATTTGAATGGGTTTTCTTCCCTTGTTGAAAAGGGTTTCCCAGGATACTTGTTGTGTTCTTGTGCATGGTGCTTCTTCTTGTGATCTTGGTTGTTGCAACATTAATGGTTATGGTTAAATGCTAAAAATGGAATGAACTTCATGCTTAACCTTTCTTATTGGAAAATCAACATGGTATCAGATAATAGGTCTTGAAGAACCCATTGCACAAGATACAAGTTTTTACGAGTCATCTCTCCTCTTTTGCAGAACCGTACGACCCTCCTAGGGTTTCCACAAAATTTGTACGACCCTCTTCTTTTGAGTGTTTCAGCACTTGGAACTTGGAAGGGATAAAATTACCATAGGAGTGTACAAACTCCTTCATCACACCTCCAACAAGCTTCAGATTACATTTCCAAGCATTTTTATTTTTTGGCCCTAGGGTTTCTAGGGTTTCACTAATTTCTGCAGAAATTTCAGAACTAGGGTTTCTGAAATTCCTTGAAGGAGTTCTTCGGCTCACCAGTGTTCTCCTATACTTCAAAGGCTTATTGTTGGAATTCATAAGTCCAACTAAACCTAAAAGTGCTAGCCTAGCCTAACCCTTAGGTTTACTAGCCAAGTTGACAAGGGTTTGTGAAGAATCCAAAAATGAGCAAAATCATAATGGGAGGAAAGCTTGACGATTCAAGAAAACTCAGTTCTAGGAAAACAAGACCTCAAAGAAAATAATACATCAACATATAAACACCCTCATGCATGCACTTGTGTTAAGGTCCTAGCCCGCACATAGGTAGATCAATGTATTCGGATGTAATAAAGGTCAATATTAATAAGGCCTTTCAATAAAATAGAATAAGGCGGATGTAAGAAGACCTAATAGAAGCTTTCGCTTCTAGAAGGATATTCCTCTAAATGATTCTCTTAATAGACATATTTAGTATAAATAAGGGTCGAGGGTATGAAAACCCTAGCTTGGAGATTATTGTAACAGAGTGTTGCTCAATTGGAGGTTGCCCCCTCGAAGAGGCCTATGAACATTGATTTCTGAATCAAAGTGTTATTTCTATTGCTATTCTTATATCATTTATGTGTTATTGTGAAGATTATGCTGGATATTTTACTGTTATTCTGCCATTTCTAGCATTATATTTATGTTCTGTATATTTATATATCTGGTATCTTGCAAGTGATATCATAGCACTTTCCTTGGCAGAAATTGTGGGTATTTTTTTTCAGGGTAGAGACGTATTCTAGCGTCTTTAAGCCACAGAGATCTGTCGTTACGTGCATAAACCCGCAGTTGAGGGATTCATACACACAGGAAATACAAGTGGTTCTTAAGCGCACATCTATTGGCCACCCTTGTAACCCCTGTTGGTACCCCTTCGAGTGGTAGTGCATCAGACAACACCTATGTATGGATCGGCCTAGATTTCCTGAAGCCCTCTTTAGATAAACCTATCAGCTGTCGAACTGCTATAGTGTCACCGAGAACAACACTCGGGAAGATACTCTCTAGTACCTGGGTAGTCGGGTAGTACGGCTAAGGGTACGGTCTATCCTCCTTAGTTAGTGCCCTGAGATATTGGGCTGAGTACTACTATTGGACCCTGCA
>ML777461.1:173482-192855 GCA_009831015.1 Picea engelmannii | reverse complement strand
TTAACAATAAAGGAAGATGTTTATCCTTCAGAGGGAGCCACTTGACTCAAAGGAAGTCAAAACTAATTTAGAAATAAGAAGAATAGAACCATCATTGGGGAAACCAATGAAATAATACATGATCAAGAATCTTTCTATGATTCTATGGGAAGAATCATGCATGACACAGTATATGTTCAGAACAAGAGTCTTCACCAGACTTTGAAAAACATAAATCTCGAAGAAGGATTCATTGGAATGAAGCCTGATATTGAACACTTCAGGTTATTTGGGTGCCCAGTGTATTTTCATGTACCCAAAGAGAAGAAGTCCAAGCTAGATTATTTAGAAAGAAAGGATACTGTGAATATTCAAAAACAATCCAGATCGACATACCTGGTCAGAGACAGATTGATACAAACAGAGACGTTTTCCTTGAAGAAGAGATATTCTTTCAATGATCCAGAGAATCTCAGATAGAGATTGATAGTAAGACAATACCTTCTCCCCTGTCAGCAGTTCAGAGGGAGACAAACATTATTCCAATTGATCAAGTTGCTCCAGTTGATATGTTCAAAGATATTGTAGTAGGGCATAAAATGCCTACCTAGACTCACTCTACGAGAGGCAGAGAAACATACAAGCCTCTCAAATCACATCTCGAGAAAGAAAAAGATATTTTCGAGCTATCCTTCAGTCATGAGCCACTTCATTGATGTTGAGCCTCCTTGTCTTAGAGAAGCAATAGGAGAATAGGTATGGAAAGATTCCATAATAGAAGAATACCAGTATATCTTAAATAATGATGAATAAGATATTATTCAGGGACCAGAAGGGAAGTCAGTGGTAACTTCCAAGTGGATCTATAAGATCAAGCATGCAGCAGATGGAAGTGTCGAGAAATACAAAACGAGATCTATAGCCAGAGGTTTGGGTTTCTCACAAACATAGGGAGTTGTCTATGATGAGAAACTTGATCCAGTAAAACCGCACTTCCATATGTACTACCATCCATGAGTTGTAAACTATATCAGATAGATAGATTCTTGATGAGTTTGGATTTCAGCAAGAGTGTTGTTGATCCAAACCTATATTATTACAATGTTGGTGATGAGAGCCTGATTTTGATGACTTATTCAGAAAGCCTTGTTGTTGGATACAAGTAATCCTTGACTTCTGAATTCGAGATGAAGAATCTGAGTATGAAGCACTACTTATTGGAACAAGAAGTATGACATAGGACTGGTGATATTTTCCTGGGTCAAGGAAAATATACAGTGAAAATATTAAAGAATTTCAATATGACAGAATGAAAAATCCACCATGATGGATTTAAAGAAGAAGATTGATGATGATTCAGCCAAGACTGATCCACAGTTGATAGGATCATTGATGTATCTAATTAACACCAGACTTGATTAATGCCATGCAGTGAATGTTCTTAGTCATTTCATGAGTCAATCGAGATAGACTCGCTAGACAAGAGAAAAACAAGTATTGAGATATATACGAGGTACAGTTAGATATGGCCTGATATATGCCTCCAGTGTGAACTTGAGTTTGCAAGATATAACGATTCAGATTGAGCAGAAAGTATAGTGGACCGGAAGAGCACATCCAGTTGATGTTCTGCTGTGAAATTTTCCATGTTTTCCTAATACAGCACGAAACAAAACTATGTGGCCTTGAGTACCACAGAGGCAGAGTATATATCATCGAGTGTTCGAAGTAATGTGGCTTCACAAGCATCTGACAGATTTACTTGACCATGAGATGGATCTTATGATGATAATCAAGAGTCGTGTGTAAAATTACTTGAAAACCCAGTGTTTCTTGATGGATTGAAACACAATGATATGAAATATCCTTATATCATAGATATGATGCAGAGGAAAATGTACACATGCAGTACATTCCTACACATGAGAATATTGCAGACATATTCACCAAATAAACTTGGTGAAGAATGGCTCCCTATTTGAGAGGGAGTGTTGATGACTCCAGCCAAGACAAAATTCAAAGTACATTCGTGTGAGACTTGGCATGATGAATAATGCCTCCCTAGCTGAAAGGGAGTGTTGATGATTGCAACTATGTGAGACATTCTCCAGATTACAAACCTGTGAGATGTGGATCATTGCAGTTATGTGTGACTTTCTCTAGCTTACAAACTTTAGAGAAATCCCCTAAGAATGGTATGTGGTTCCTATCTGAGACAGAGCTAGAATGTAGAGATGACCTCCTCCATTCAGAGAGTTGAGAATAACTCCGGATGATTATCTTGTGGGAAAGGCAATCTGTTGAGTTGGACGTGTTTATGGCTGAGCACAAGGTGAACGTGTGAAATCCCAAAGTGTTGGGTGCTTCATCATGAGAAAAAAAATGAATATGATGTATTAGCCTCCTCTAAGTAGCAGAGTTGACGAGAAACTCTAGATGACTCTCCTGTGTGATCCAATGGGAAAGAAGATCTATTGAGTGGACGTGTTTGTGGACGAGCATGGGTGAATGTGTGAAGAACTGGTTCTTCTGTGTAATGCAGTGAGACAGAGATATGGACATCCCTATGGATGTGCCCTTGGTGGATGAGCACTAGTGGGTGTATCAAATCCCTTCCTGTATTGTTCAAGAGTCAGACCTGCCTGTAACCCTAATTTTAATGTAAAGGGTATAGTTCGGCCCCACTTTAATGTGATTAGTAATTAATGTAAAAGATAATTAATCTAGTTAATATTAATTATATTATAATCTAGTGAGGTTGGCCCTGTTGTGCCAATAAACACTTATGTTGACACTTATGTTGACAGGTTCAGGTTAGTATAAGTAAAGGTAAATTCTCCATTGAGAAAACATATCTTTCATGTGAGTTTGAAAATTTCAGCAAGTACACCTTCTTGGGAAAAGTGTGCACCTCTCTTGGGCCCTAGTCTTGTAGGGTTTGAGCACCCTCTTGTGTGCTAGGTTCTCTTGGTGGTGAAGGTATTTCTCTTGAAGAATATAGCAAAGGATTTGGCTGGGTTTTCTTCCCTTGTTGAGAAGGGTTTCCCAGGATACTTGTTGTGTTCTTGTGCATGGTGCTTCTTCTTGTGATCTTGGTTGTTGAAACATTAATGGTTATGGTTAAATGCTAAAAATGGAATGAACTTCATGCTTAACGTTGCTATTGAAAAATCAAGAGATAGAAGATAAGATAAGGTAATAGGGGTGTCAAAATGGATGCCCAACAATCATGATCGCCTATATTTATGTAAGAATTCCCAGATCAAATAGAAGGTCCTTCTGGAATTGCACAGTTCTCCTATAGAAGAACATTTAGGATTCTTGAAAACATACCATAGGATCTAGAAGGTTGTTTTCTGGGAAAGTCTTAAAATTGATGTTCAAAAGTTTGTGTTTGAATGTTTAGTATGCCAATTAAATAAGGGAGAAATAATCAAGACGATTGGTTTCCTACAACCATTAGCTATACCAAGTCAACGTTGGGAAGAAGTTTCAATGAATTTTATTACAGGTTTACCCAAATCAAAAGGAAATACTGTCATCATGGTAGTAGTGGATCGAATAACAAAGTATGCCAATTTTTGCTCTCTTTCTCATATTCTAAAGCAAGTACAGTAGCCGCAACATTCATGGAAACAATGCAAAAGATACATCGAGTCCCAAAGATTATTATAAGTGATAGAGATCCAATTTTCCCTAGAAATTTTTCGACTGAATTATTTTCTTGTTTGGGTAATCAATTGGCTCACAACTCATCTTACTGTTGGGCCCGAGATATGATCATCTTCATGACGTTATTATACACTTTTTTCCATATGTATATATGCGTTTTTATCTTTCAAAGGAGCTTTTTGAAGAATTTTATGGTAAAATGATATAATCGGCATGATGTACGTATAATTTGTGTTTTATGATTCAATCAAGTTTAATTTATCATATTTTATGGTTCCCAAGAGTTAATTCATGTTTTTTTTTCTATTACAGGGCAAAACGCACCATGTTTCTTGGTCTGGCACTCGTTTCGGCACTTGATCCAACACTCGTTCTGGTACTTGATCCGGCACCCAGTATTGCACAAAAACGCAAGGCAAGTTGGCGGTTATGGTATTGGCGGCCAGTGGTGGACAAATCAAGCACATGGGTTTTGTTTGTCATCACCCCCTTCAGCTACTAAGCTTAGGACAACTTGATTTCAAATGTCCAAAGAGCGCGATCATTGGGTTCCTCTGTTTTGTTAGTTATGGATGCATTTAATGTAATTTGCCGAATTTAGAGGTGGTTCGACCCTCCTGTGGTCGACCACTTGGGTTGTAAGCTTATATATATCGATAGGATGATCATTAGATTGTTAACCAAGTAGCATAAGCATTAGAATTTCCAGAAAAAACGATTTTTCTCTATTTGAGTTTTTACATTGCCAGAATAGTGCCAGAACTGCGTTTTTTTACTTTCATGGTGAATTCGGCCTATTGAAGTTCATGGTGTGCTTGTAGAGGGTAGCCACGACTTGTTGGGGGGCCCACCAGCAGTTTGGTGATGTTTAGTGTGTTGTTTATACATTTCATAATTTAAATTTTCTTTTATTTCCTATGCATGCATGTTTTATGTTTTAATTAGCTAGTTGTGATTTAATTGTTTTATTGTTCTTTTGCAGGTTAATGTGATGAGTTATGTTAGCATGAATTAGTTTTGTAGGCTAGGGAAAGACTTGCAAGTCTCTACACTAACTCCATATGCATCTAGATATCAGATTACACTTTTATTCATGATCTTACAGCCAAGTTTAAAATAGAGTTGTTTTTAGAATAAAACAGAGTTCTATTTGGGTTTCATTTGGATCTTTGATGGATGGATAGATTTAATTCTAGTTCTTAATCATAATTTACTTGTCTTAGTTTTAGACAGAATTCATTTGTTTAGTTGTTGGTTAATTGTCAATTTACTTTTTAATAAGCATAGTTTAATTTCTGTTTTTAATTCATTTTCTTATCATAGCTTGAATAATTAAAATTGACATAGTATAGTTTTATTTCACGCAATTTCCTTTCATAGATTAAAATGCAATTAAATTCCCTAGTTAGATAATGATGATCTCATTATGATGTTAATGGTTTGTACATGAATATGCAGGGTATTTAACATTACTTTTATCATGGCTAAGTTTTCATCGCACTGTTTACTTCACACCTTTCATTTTGCCATTGAAATTAGTATTGAGCTTATACCATTAGAATTGTCCTTTGTTGTCAAGTGTAATCAAGATATCATCCGTCACCACCAAAGGCATTCACACAACCACCAACATTACATTTGAGTGTTTCATAGATTAAAGATAGTTTCTTGCTTTCGTAGATTAGAAGAGATAGTTTCTTGTTTTCATAAGCTTAGTTGTTAGTCTTTCTTGCTTTCAATAGATTAGATTTCCCTTCATGCATTGCATTGAGCATTTAAAATTCCTTTCACGCAAGAGAAATAGTTTTGCATTAGGCATTTAGTTCACTTGCCTCTTAGGCTAGATAGTTGTTCAATGAGAAGTTTTACTTGCAGTAGTTAGTTGCCTTTGCTTACTTGTCTTTTTCTTTAATAGGTTAGTTAGGTGTCTTTGTTTACTTGTCTATTTGCTTTAATAGGTTAGATAGGTGTTTTTGCTTACTTTCTTATTTATTTTCTTTCATAGGGTAGTTTCTCATTGAATGTAGGTTGGCAAGTTAAAGAAGATTTCTTTTGTCATTTGCGTATTATGCTTAGTAGTTTGCTTTTGCTTATCGTTAAACTAGTTTGCTTTACATAGAGTTTTCATTTGCTTTCCTAGGAACTATCCATCAACCCTTGGCCCAAAAGTACTTAGGTTACCTAGTTTCAAGTTGCTTAGTCGAGTTTGCTAATTAGATAGCTTAGCTTGAGTAGATTAGCCTTAGATAGTTGCCTTCCTTAGTTAGACTATACTCCTACCAGCCTTCTACCTTTGGCATATATTTTGCTACAAATCTAAGTTTACTTACCCTGGGTTGACAATTTAATTGAGGGTTTTTACTTTGTTTTTAGTGCATATAGAACACCTATCATTTTTGGCGACGTTGTCGAGGAGTTGTCTCAAGGTAAGAAGTAATTAGGAATTAGACCATTTCTAGACATTATCATTAGTTTGGTAGCGGGGGAACTTTAAGACGAGAAGTAAGAACCTGCGCATCTGCTATAGCAGATTCCCCCAAACCCAATGGTAGTTTTTCCTTTTTGTTTTTGTTTTCTTTTATGAATAGACCTAGGAATCAAATGATAGCTTTTTCTTTTTGTTTTTTCTTTCTTTCATGAATAGACCTAGAGATCCACAAGGTAGATACATTAAATTTAAATCATACCTTTCAACCAAGGTTCCTTCCGATTTCTTTGGGGGAAGGAACGTTCCGCTTATAAAATCCACAGACCGATACCAAAAAATAGGAGCTAGTTCAACCCAAAGAGATAAAATAGTCTATAAAGGGACTAACACAGGGAGCACTATAGAACAATAAATTGAAGCATCAATCATACTAGGACAGGAGGCAAGACCACTCGAGTCTTCCACAGGACCAAACAATACAACCTTTGCTTTTACACCACCACCAGGGGACTCTAATTTTAAGGATATCATAGACCCTGAACAGGTGAATCTTTTGTTTGGTAGCTCAGCCAATGTAATTATCTCTCAAATTGACATAGAAACTTTGGCACCTATAATCTCAACCGGCTTGAGTAGAGTCCCGGACATCCAATCAGTAGGAAGACCTTTTCATCAAAGAGAAACTTTGTTATCTTCAAAGATAAAACCACTTAGGTAATCTCTTTTTGGAAACCAAGCCAATATGGGTGATCAGGAGGACCATAACAATGTAAGACACGGGGAGGAAGAAGAAACTGGAAACCAAGATTTCCGATTTTAGACACCACTCTGAATGTTAACATGAAGAATATTCCTCTCTCAGCACTGCCTAACTTTTATGGTAAAAACAGTGAAGATCCAGACACCTTCCTATTTGAATTTGACATCTTTTGCAGGAGCTACAACTATGTACAAGATGCCCAGAAATTAAAACTCTTTCCTGCCACCCTCAAAGACTTTGCATTAAGATGGTTCATGGGATTGGGAGAATCCAACATTAGGTCTTGGGAATCCATGAAAGACGTCTTTCTTAAGAAGTACCAAGACTACTGCAAGACCAAAGAGTCTCTTAATGACATCTTTAAATTCCAACAGTTAGAAGACGAGACCCTTGAAGACTATATGGAAAGATTTGGTTATATCTCCCAGAAGTCAAAATACCATGACCTCCACAAGGATGCGGTTAGGGATCTTTTCCTTAAGGGAATTTCAGAAGAATATTTAAAGATGCTTAACCTGATGGCATTAGGTGATATTTCTCATAAACCAGTTGATGAAATGTGTAAAAACTACTCAAGGAGTAGAGCCAAAATAGGGAAGATTGTTCGAGACCCTTACAATAGAAGCTTAAAACTAGTTAGTTCAGGTGGTATCACGAGAGCAGAGATAGGGAACCTTTTAGAAAACTTCAAGACAAAAAATCCTAAGAACAATAGGTTCCCAGTTGGATACCCTTAAACTAAAAAAGAAACAGGAGGAAGAAAATGCAGCAATGAGCATATATTGCCCAAGATGCAGGAGGAAGCATTCCTCAAGGGAGTGCCCATTAGATAACATTTCAGTTTGTGGCTTTTGTACAGAAGACCATGTGACTAAAAAATGTCCATCATTACTCGGTTTATTAGCCATCTATAGGAATGGAGATCCTGGGGAGTCTTCTTATGCACATAGGAGGCCATGGCAGCTTAGGAATCAACCCACATACCTAGATCTACCGTCCCAAGTTCCAACCTATTATCAACAACAACAATGGAACTCGTCGGGTTGGAAAAACTGGTCTACTCAGTACCAACATCCTTGGATTCAAGGATGGAGGGGAGGAGACAACCAAGGAAACCCTCAAGCTCCATCTATCCCTATGTACAACCATCCTTATCCTCAGTTCTCATCAAACACTCTGCAGCTTCTGTCAGGTTTTGTTCCACCACCTTTACCTCCTATCCCACAACAACAACCGCTCCAATTTCAAAATGCAAGCTCCCCAAAGCCGACACTATTACCAGCACAACCAGTGTCGAATCCCAATAATAAGCCCCCTCAACCTCTTAACAATGTTGAGATGTAGGCCTTCCCGACATATTTCATTAATCTTGTTCCATTACAGGAAACTCAACTAAGATCAGGAAAAGTTCTAGATAGGCAGAGACCTTCAAAAGTCATCTGGGAAGAAGAAGAAGAAGAAACCACCAAACAACCCACAGATAACACTAGGTGGGAAGATGTTATTATCTCAAAGAATCAGGAACCCAAGCTTCCCCAAAATGAACCTTCACAAATTGTGAAGGTCCCTCCTTATCCAGACTGATTGGTAATCGAGAAACCTACCACCTGACTGTAATTTGACATTCTTAATGAATTGAAAAATATTTGTGTCTAAATTCTCGTACTTCAAGCCATTAAAGACATTCCAATCTACAGTAAGGTAGTCAAAGAATTGTGTATCAAGAATCCAGGTAGGAAGCAAAAGGATCCTCCTACAATACAATTGGTAGGAGGACTCTCTGAGTACATATCTGAGCAACCAAAGCTAACAAAGTATGGGAATCCAAGAAACCCCGTAGTGACCATAACCATTAAGGAGGTCTCCATTGGAAACACTCTCATAGACCTAGGGGCATCCATCAATGTTATGACCGCTACTACCTTGGAACAATTATAGTTACAACCTCTTCTTCGGCCTACCCCAACCATTTTGGAATTAGTAGATAAGATTAGGGTTATACCTGAAGGGATTTTAGATGATGTCATGGTTACTTTAGCCTTATGGGAGTACCCTGTAGATTCTCTTGTCATTCATTCAAAGGATCCTACCCAAGGCCATCCCGTTATTTTGGGAAGACCTTGGCTAGCCACAACCAATGCATTTGTTGGCTGTAGAGAAGGTGAAATGACCATCTCAAATGGTCTCTCTATCTAGAAGCTCACCATTTACGCTCCAGATCAACCTATTATGGAGAATCTATGGTGGCTTGAATGTCCATACAAGAACGAATACTGGGAAGAACCCTATTGCCTAGTGACCATGCAAGGGCACTTCAGGAGAATACACCAGAAAATGTGCTAAACCAATTCATTTATGCTATTACATGTGTGGATTTTCCACAGTGTTTTCCCCAATTTGAGTACATGTTTGGGGAAGAATTTCAAGAACACTTAGATCCATCCATTTTGTCTTTGACATCTTTTATTTTCAAAATAGATGAGTCTGTCATGTCTTATACTATGCCCTATGAGATTAGTCCAGGGAAATTTTTACATATAAACTCCGGGCTAGATACAGACCAACAAAAACGGCTAGTAGCTATCCTTAAAGAACAATCGGGAGCATTTGAATGGGAATACACTGACATGAAGGGTATGCATCCTGACACATGCATCCACCATCTATACACCTAGGCGGAAGTGACACCTGTTAGGCAACCCCAGAGAAGGATGAACCCAACACTCAAAGATATAGTCAAGGAGGAGATTCAAAAGTTGCTAAATGTCGGATTTATCTATCCCATCTCCGACGGTAAGTGGGTATCCCCTCTAGTAGTGGTTCCAAAGAAAGTGATTGGGAAATGGAGAATTTGTGTTGATTTCCGGGAACTCAATAAGACCACTCTGAAAGACTACTTTCCTCTTCCTTTCATTGACCAAGTTCTAGATACCTTGTCCAAAAAGAAGTATTTCTCCTTTCTAAATGGGTACAGCGAGTACAATCATATTCTTATAGCACCTGAGGACTAGGACAAGACTACCTTTACTTTTCCTTGGGGCACCTATGCCTATAGGGTCTTACCATTTGGATTGTGTAATGCTCATGCCACATTTCAACGAGCAGTATTAGGGACATTTGTCGATCTTATGCATGATTGTGTGGAGGTCTACATGCATGACTTCACAGTTTATGGCAACACTTACCAGGAAGCCTTAGACAACTTAGAAAAACTCCTCATCAGATGCCAGGAAATGAACCTATCCCTAAGTCATGAAAAATGAAAAATGTTACTAACTGAAGGAGTGGTTCTAGGACATCATGTTTCATTTGAAGGAATAAAAGTTGATCCTGCAAAGATTGAGGTCGTTATTAGACTTCCACCCCCCAAGACTCAGAAAGAGGTGAGAAGCTTTCTTGGACATGTCGGATATTATCGGCGGTTTATTGAAAATTTTACAAAGATTGTTGCACCTATGTTTGGATTATTGATAAAAGATGTTGATTTTGTTTGGACTGAGCATTGTCAAACTACCTTTGAACTGAGCATTGTCAAACTACCTTTGAAACCCTGAAATCCAAGATGTCTGTGGCACCAATTCTTAGAGGGCCCAATTGGACTCTCCCATTTCATATATCCACTGATGTCTCTGACACTACAATCGGAGGGGTATTAGGGTAGAAATAGGACCAGCAGTCCTATGCCATTTATTTTGTAAGCAAGAACTTGTCCCCTATCGAGTTGAACTACACAGTCACTGAGAAAGAGTTCTTGGCAGCTGTTCATGCTATTAACAAGTTTTGTCATTACATTACAGGTTATGAAGTATTTGTGCACACCGATCATTCTACCATTAGGTTTCTCATGAACAAACCTATAACTAATGGCCGAGTGACTAGGTGGCTCTTATTATTACAAGAATTTAATATTACTATGCTTGACCGACCTGGAAAGGATAATGTAGTAGCTGACTTTCTTTCCCGAATAAAGAATGAGGATGATGACATCCCTGTAGATGATAGTTTCCCAGATGAGCATCTCTTTTCCCTTTCTGTCAATACCCCATGGTTTGCAGATATGGAAAACTATCTGGCTACTAGGAAGTTACCGTCTCATTTGTCACCTCATGAAAAGCGGAAAATTATTACACAGAGTGTTAATTACTCTTGGGTTGGTCATGACCTTTTTCGCACAGGTCTTGATTTGATTATTCGTAGATGTGTCTGAGAGGATGAGGTACTTGAAATACTACGAAGTTGTCATGATGGACCATGTGGTGGCTATTTGTTTGACAAACGTACAACATAGAAGGTGTTACATTCAAGTTACTATTGGCCTAGCATTTTCAAAGATGCTTCCAAGTATGTGAGAAGTTGTGATAGTTTCCAAAGGATAGGTAGACCTACATCATCTGACGAAATGTCGTTGCAGGCCCAAGTTATGATAGAACCCTTAAAAAAATGGGCCCTTGACTTTGTAGGACCAATTTCACCCATGTCCCGTAGGAAGAATTATATCTTGGTTTGTACGGACTATGTCACCAAATGGGTAGAGGCAAAAGATCTATTTAGGGCCACAGAGAAGTCTGTTGTCGAATTCATCTATGAAGACATCTTTACCCGCTTTGGTGTCCCTCATGAAATTGTTATCGACCAAGGCACTCAATTTACTTCCAAGATGATGAAAGAGCTAACAGAGAAATATGGGATTAAACATTGTAAATATTCTCCATACCACCTGCAAGCCAATGGTCAGGTAGAATCCACAAACAAAGTTCTGGAAGCCATCTTGACCAAGATTGTTCAGTTACATCATCGAGATTGGGTTGATAGGCTCCCAGAGGTTTTGTGGGCATACCGAACTACCTGGAGAAATACCACTGGGCATACCCCTTATGAGCTAGTGTACGGGAAACAAGTACTTTTACCAATAGAATTCAAAGTAAGGACCTTCCGTATTTACGCAGAATTAGGATTGAACCTGGATGAGGCTCAGAAGCAATGAGCCCTACAATTGAATGAATTGGATGAAATCAGGCAAGATTCCATCCAACAGACAATATTGGTCCAAAACCAGAGGAGCAAGTGGCATGACAAGTTTATTAAAAAGAAGCACTTCCAGCCCGGTGATTGGGCCTTGTTGTTTGATTCCCGGTTCAAAACCTTCAAAGGAAAACTTACCACCTGTTGGTTGGGCCCTTACGAGGTAGGCACTGTATATGACAATGGAGCTGTAAAAATTAAAACAATTGACGATGGACAAGTCTCCTTTGTGGTAAATGGACACCAACTTAAGTTTTATCATAAACCCATTTCCAGAGAGGATTTTCTACAGATCATGACAGTTGACAAGGCATTGGCCTTAGTAGATGGGGAATCCCTCCTTATTCTTGAAAGGTTTTTTTAAAAAGATTTCCTACTGTATATATGTAAATAGTTTTTGTTAATAAGGCAATTCTAAGAGGTTTCTGTAAATAATTATTTCACCAGGAGTACACAGTTTCAAGGATCTTTGATCAAAACATTGTTATACTTGAATTCTGTGTCTGCTAAAGCATCAAATGAATAGTGATTTACTGTAATTAGCCATGTTTTTGCAAAATTATCATTTTTACATTCTAAAGCAGTTTCTCTTGAAACTCTTCACCATTGTATAAGGAAGTGATACCATAACTATCAAGCCTAGAGGTATCTTGTACAGTTTTTCCAAGAAACCTGAGTAAGTGAGTCAAGTGTTTTTATCAAAGAGTAAAAAGGAAGTCTAATTAGCAGTTAGTCATGGAAACATCACAATAATTACAAAGGAAGAAAGTAAGTTGAGCCTAGAGATACCTTTATGTTCTTCCTCAATGGTACCATCCACTACACACTAAATAATTTGATTATATCATATCTTTAGATAGGCCACGTCCGCTTAAGTACCCCTTACATCAGGAAAACCACTAATAATATAACGGAAAGTCATCCTCTAACATAAATACCATCCCAATTAAAAAGAAAAGAAAGAAAAATTTGTTTCAGAGTTGTTCCCCCATCTTCTTGCATAAGTAATATTATACTAAAATCTTAAAGGATGGAGGTCTAGTCTCTGAGGGTTTAAGAGGCTAACCCGCTAGGATACTGAACAGGTCTGCTGGCAGTGGGTACCGACCTGTGGTATGACTAGGTAAACCCTTCGGAGTACTGAACAGGCTTGCTGGCAGCTACCTAGCGAGGATGATGATCTGACAAAAATAAATAATAAATCTAAACTTGTCCTGATGTACGACATTACTTGTAGACAAAGTTGACTTGGAGTATGTGTGGTTAAGTTAAGGTTAATGAATCTCATCAATTTTCCATTGGGAAATGACTCTAATACTATCTTGAAACTCTCTTGCCTACCTCTTCTTATCTATATATAGGATCTCTTATCCTATAGGTGGGGCCATCTCCTAACTGTCTCGTCGGACCAATCTGTGAAATTTTATCTTTACACTTGACATACTATAAATCTTCGGCTATTGGGGGATACTGACTAGTTTTCTATACTTTTGATTGTGAGGTATCACAATACTTAGGTGTGGGGGAGGGGTTCATGAGCTAACAAATGATTATTGCCTAGAGAAAAGAGTCTTTGCAAGAATTTTTGTATTATTATCATGATACAGGTTATTACATTGATAGTCATGTTATTTTTAAATGCTTAACTCATGTGTACTATACATTACTGGACTCATGCTTAACAGACCACTCTTTATCAATTTATCGTTCATTACAACCCATTCATTATAGGTTTTGACATTTGCTATAAGTCGTTCATTATAGGTTTTGACACTATATGTCATATACAAGAAGAATGAGTAAGCATGGAGCACTCTGCCTCTGCTCATTAACCACTATGGTTGTCAAAAACACTTCAAAATTGTAGGTTGTCCATTAAAAGAGGAGAAAATGCACTTAACACAGGGGTACCGGATGAAGTACTGTATGAGGTGCCGGATGAACTGTCGTTGGAAGTGCCATTGCATTGCATACAAGTAACTATCCTAGATTCCATGGAACTAGAATTCAATTACATTCAATTAAATTTGTTACAGGCATTGATTAAAAGATGCCTCATATGGTTGTGATAAAATTTCCAAGTCAAAAGACTTGGACATTGATCTAAGTACGCACCACTCCATTGCTCCCAAGCTCGCCATCAAATTCGAATCTCCCACACATGGAAGCTTGCGCGCACATGTGGGCAACGTACTCCACCATAAGAGCATCCAAAATCGGGTTGGGCACTCTATTGTTTCATTTTCCCTTACCATTTTCTCTGCCCTGCGTTAAGGAATCGCGCCCAACCTCTACCGAATTCGCCCTCTGTTCTAATCACACTCAGACTGTGTTAAACACATGCCATTTCTTGGCCTGTTTGCACCCTTGCTTGGTAAAATTCGCCCTCTATTCCAATTGTAATTTTTAAACCTACGAAGTAAAGAAATGCATATAGATTCTTAAGAAAGATAGAAATTAATCAATGGCTCATACACAGAGTACACAGAGATTTTATACCGAAAACCCTCAATCAGGAAAACCTTTCTTATTTTATTATATCAAATTTCACCATTCACCATACAATATATACAATGTTTTTAGGTATTCTGTAGATACCAAAACCCTAATCCCTTAATCCGGGATTAATTTACAACTCCGATAAAAATAGCAAAATCTGCACCCACACACACATACATGCAAAGAATATAACACACACAGTTGTCGTATCAGATGCGCCCACACACACACACATGCAAAGAATATAACACATACCCAACACCAATTGCACTCAGACCATTCCCAATTTGTGTCTCTGCGTGGCTCGAT
This sequence comes from Picea engelmannii, assembly GCA_009831015.1. Classification (NCBI taxonomy): domain Eukaryota; kingdom Viridiplantae; phylum Streptophyta; class Pinopsida; order Pinales; family Pinaceae; genus Picea; species Picea engelmannii. The sequence continues at coordinate 178,186 of ML777461.1, read as the reverse complement.
TTCTCCCTTTCTTAGTGAATTCAAACTCTGTCACAATGCCCAAGCGATACGAACCATCCTCCTATGCAGACTTGTTTTCCATTCTAGAATTCGCATAGTACAGGGAAGTGTTCTTGCGTGCAGGCTGGGGGCCATTTCTGTCGAGTTTGTAAGGCCATGATGACAGTCTTTCTATGCAATTTGTAGAGGGTTTTGATGGCAAGATAGAACATGTAGGGTCTCTCAATTTTGCAGTCACAGAAGAGTCAATTGTTGCTGCAACAAAACTTCCAAGAATGGGAGATAGGTGGTTCAAGAATCATCAATTGTCGTTCTCAAGTTACAACAGCGTGTTTAAGCCCAAATTCGAGATCATTTCAGGAGCGAAAGGGTATGATAAGGAGTGGATAAAGCCAGAATTGGTCAATCCCCTCATCATTATCACAAGGTTAATTACACGTGAAGGTAGATACTCCACCTTCAAAGCTTGTCACTTTAGATTGTTGGCTCATTTTTTGTTCAATAAATCTTTGAACTTTCCCTTTTATTTTCTCAAAAGATTGGAGAAAATGTCCTCTCAAGTGAGGAAAAATGTGACCAACCCCCACAATAGTCTCTTCCACCACGGTTTGATCAAACTCCTCATTCTTACCGAACTAGAAAAGCAGGGGCAAAGTTGGGATGCCTTTATCTACCAGTTTGCAAATCCTCACTTGATAGTTAAGACCAGAAAAAAACCACTTAGCCTAAAAGCTATCTCTCCATCCAGGCCTCACTCTCCAAAAACTCCAAACTCCCTTGCAAAAACTCCCTCTTTACCGGAACAATACCAAAAGCTTGTTGATATTCATGCTTCTTCATAGGGGAAAAAGACCAAGAACAAAGACCAAAAGAAGCCTATTGTTGACCCCCCAATGCCTTCATTTTCTCTTGATCCTACACCTAAGAAGCCCCATGAAGTAATGTAGCAAGACTTTCCAATCATTCCCATAAACAATAGAGGGGCCAACCAATTTGGTAAGGGACCCTTTCGGAAGAGTACCTGGAACATAAGAACCAAGCCTTATGCAAAGCCTCCACCTGCTTTGGATCCTATCCAAGTATCCTCCGACCTTGAGAGCTCTCATAAACAACCTAGAGAAGTCTCTGCAGATGGATTAGAGCCACTAAGGAAAAAGAAATCAGAACCTACCTCACATTTCCGATCTCCCATCACTCCTACTTCACCCATGCCCACTCTTGATCCTAAATTTGATAAATTGACCACATATCTCAAAGGACATAAGAATTCCTCGGAGATCACTGATTCTGCCCCAACTATAGAAGAGCTACAAAGGGAAAACCATCATCTTCTCCAACAATTAGAAGAGAGGAAGATAATATATGCACACCTTCATCATGACAATGCAGTCCTTCAGGCAAAATTTAACTCCCTTCAACGGTTGGTCGATGGGATGACCCAATCTAACCGTAGCTTAAGAGCACAATTAAAGAAACATAAGAGGCACAAGGCTAAGCCTACACAGTAAGAAGGAGAGTCTTCTAAAGCCGACCCTTCTCAGCAAGCCTTGTTCTGAGGGATGATTTTGTTGGCATGTTTTCAGAGAGAGGCAGAGTATTTGTTTATCATTGATGGCAAGCTCATCCCGACGATGACGAACAAGAGAAAGTAGCAAGACCAGCAGCGCAACGATGATCGCATGGCAAGATCAGAAGCGTAAACTCCATTTCGAAGTTTTGGATACCGGGAGTTGGAGGAGTCAAGGAAGCAACTCACGACAGAAAATCGCGAAATGCGAAACGCCGAAATACCGGACCGTTGATCTAACTCCATTTCGTAGTTTCGGATACCAGGAGTTGGAAGTGTCGAAACACTTCATCACTGAAATGCGAAACGATGAAATAACGGACTATTGATCTGACTCCATTTCGGAGTTTCGGATACCGGGAGTTGGAAGTGTTAAAACACTTCATCACAGAAATGTCGAAACGCAGAAGTGCGAAACGCCAAAATACCGGACCATTGATCTGAATCCATTTCAAAGTTTCGGATACCGGGAGTTGGAGTGTCGAAACACTTCACCAAAGGAATGACGAAATGTCGAAATACCAAAATGCGAAAAACACCTTTTGGTGTAGGTTTCGGATACTGGGAGTTGGAGTGTCGAAACACTTCACCATAGGAATGCCGAAATGACAAAATGCAAAAAACACCTTTTGGTGTAGGCTGTGGTCACCGTTAGTGGTCATGTGAGAGGGAGGATCTAACACCAATCTAAGCTCCTTTTTGACGATCATAACATGAAGAGTCGAGACTCTTCACCATAGGAATGCCAAAATGTCGAAATGCGAAATGGCGAAATAAACGCAAGACCCTGTGGATTTAATCCAACAGTGCTGGTTATTTGATCATCTGATCAAAGGGCTATTGTTGATCTTTATGGTTAACTGTTCAATTACGATTCAGTTAGCAGAACTGAATCATGGTTCATGGACGGTTGGTGATTCAGTTGCTGAGGCGTTTTTTCCCAAGAAGATTCGAGGTGTAACCCAAGAGGAAGTGGATAAAATAAATATGTTGTGACTGTGCGCATGTGGTTGTGCCGAGTGAAAAATGAATTGAACCATAGAAAGGTAAAATTACAGTATTCGCAATAAAAAAAAAAACACAAAGATGAGGAACAGAAGCTGAATATAACAGAATAGTGGAAGAGAGCAGAAAGTGCACATATCAAAGATACATATCTATGAGAAGAAGATAAATCCAAGGTGTGCATGTTGAGACAGAGGATAAGATCATAAATCTGAAGAGGATGCAAGAAGGGAGACACTAATGCAGGCAAAGCAGAGTGGCATAGTTGAATAGTGATAATCCTGGTAAACAAATGAAAACTATTAAATCATTGTAATAAATTCACAGAAAGCAAAGTTTTATATTTCAGGGTGGTTGGGAGGTGCTAGGGAGGATTGTTGTCCTCAGAGGTTCAAGTGGGTGCTTGAACACAGGAAGTTGTAGCTTCCATCTGGTTGCAGCCAGAGAAACCAGGATGGCAAGGTGGTGCAAGGGAGAACAAGTGTTCTTTGTTATACAGGTTGGAGCCTGTGTAGCTGGAAGTTGGTGCTTCCATCCAGTTGGTGCTGGAACACTGAGGGAGTTGGTGCTTCCTTCTAGTCGGTGCTAGAGAAACCAGAGAGTTGGTGCTCTCAAACAAGTTGGTGCTTGTATAAGTGGAATTAGGTGCTTCCATCCAGTCGGTGTTGGAACACTCAGGGAGTTGGTGCTTCGTTCTAGTGGGTGCTAGAGAAACCAGAGAGTTGGTGCTCTCAAACAAGTTGGAGCTTGTAAAATAGAGGTAGTAGCCTCACATCGAGTTGGTGCTCAATTATAGATGATGTACAGAACTTAAAAGACTGCCTATCATTTCGAAGAAGAAGAGGTTTTCTCCCGTTATGGGTTTCCTCATGAAAATTTGCCTCTATGTATATCTTATGTGTGACTGATGCTCATTATTTATGTTTTCCATATGTTGTATAATATTGATGATCACTTGAAGAAAGATTAAGAATGTTTTAATATACTTAATATTGTTAAAGAACAATAACAACTGATTCACCCGCCCCTCTCAGTTGTCTTAGTAATTTCAACAATTGGTATCAGAGCGGGTTCCTTTTATTTAAAGGTAGATCTGTAAGATTAAACATGACAAGTCATGAAGGGACTTCAGCCAGTAAACCTCCTCTGTTTCATGGAACAAATTTTTCCTTTTGGAAGGTTAGAATGAGAACATACCTAATGGGCTTAGGTGCTGATGTTTGGGATGTAGTAGAGACTAGATACATAAATCCGGTTGTGCTAGCTTCCAAGGATGATAAGTTAGAATTTAGCTTTAATGCTAAGGGAATGAATTCTATCTTGAATGGACTTGCAGAAGCCGAGTTTGTAAAGGTGATGCATCTTCAAACTGCCAAAGAAATGTGGGATGGACTTATTAGCATCTATGAAGGAATGAGAAAGTAAAAGATGCCAAACTTCAAACATTTAGGTTGAAGTTTGAAAAACTAAAGATGAATGAAGATGAAACAATTAGCAAGTATTTTTTAAGAGTTGAAGAACTTGTGAATTCCATGAAGGGTCTTGGTGAGAAGTTTGAAGAATCAATTTTAGTTCAGAAGATTTTAAGATCTTTGTTTGATAAATTTAATCCAAAAGTCTTTGCAATAGAATAACTAAATGATCTTAAAACTCTATCCATTGATCAACTCCTAAGAACTTTAACTGCATATGAAATGAGAATCAAAAAAGATAAATCCATTACTAGAAAAGCATCTTTTAAAGCAGACAAGAATACTGATTCAGATTTAGATGATATTGAGGCAAAATTTGTGAGAAGGTTAAAGAAAGGATCAGGAAAATATCAAGGCAAACTTCCCTTCAAATGTTTTAACTGTGGTAAGATAGGTCATTTTGCATCTAAGTGTTCCCATCAGAAAAATGACCAGAACTCTAATGATGAAAAGAAGTACAAATTCAAGAAATATAGTAGGAAGAAAAGTTTGTGTGCAAATAATGACAATTCCTCATAAGACATAGATAGTGATTCATCATGTGAAGACAAAGTGAATGATTTTATGCTTATGGCTATGGGAGATCATGATGATGAACACATAGGAGGTGAAATGGATGATGAAGAAGATGTGGTGGATATGGAAGGTGAATTAATCAGT
>ML777461.1:150504-165252 GCA_009831015.1 Picea engelmannii | reverse complement strand
AAGTCTTTGGGAGTAAATGTTATATCAAGAACAATGATGAAAATATTGGCAAATATGATGACAGGGTTGATGAAGGTATCTTCTTGGGTTATGCTACAAATAGTAAAGGGTACAGATGTTACAATAAGAGACTGCATAAACTGATTGATTCTATAGACATAAAAGTTGATGAAGAAATCCCGGTCAGAAATGTAAGCAGTGTTGAACCAAGCACGGAAGATATAGTTGAAGATGAAGATGAACAGGTCCAAGGATCAAAAAGGGAAGAATCTAAATCAGATGAAGATACGAATACTCAGGCTGACACAAATCAGCAGAAAGAAGCAAAATCACCTCTCGGAATTGTTAGAAAGAATCATCTTGAAAATCAGATAATTGGAGATATAAATAAAGGAATTCAAACAAGAAGGAAATTGATTAAAGACTCAGAACAATCTCATGTTGTTTTTTTTATCTATGACTGAACCTAAAAAAAATTATGAAGCCAACCAACATGATGATTGGATTAGAGCAATGAATGAAGAACTTGATCAGATTGAGAAGAACAATACTTGGGAGCTTGTTCCTAGACCTGAAGATAAGAATGTAATAGGTTCCAAATGGGTGTTCAAAAATAAAATGAATGAAAAAGTACAAGTTGTTAGAAATAAAGCCAGATTGGTCTATAAAGGGTATGCACAAGTTGAAGGTCAGGACTTTGATGAAACTTTTGTACCAGTGGCAAGATTGGAGGCCATCGGAATGTTCCTTGCATATTCATGCCATAAGAACTTTAAAGTGTATCAGATGGATGTTAAGTCAACTTTTCTTATTGGAGATCTAGAGGAAGAAGTATATATGGAGAAACCTGAAGGATTCTCATTGACAAATAATCCTAATTATGTTTGCAAGCTGAAGAAGGCCTTATATGGACTGAAACAAGCACCACAAGCTTGGTATTATAGACTGGACAAATTTTTACAAGACAAAGGGTTCAAGAAAGGTATTGTTGACAACAATCTCTACATTAATTCTGAATGTGATAATTTACTAGTTGTTTTGGTTTATGTAGATGATATTATTTTTTGTTGTACTAATGAATCATTTGTCCAGTGGTTTGCTAACTCTATGCAAAAAGAGTTTGAGATGTCCTTGATAGGAGAACTGTCATATTTTCTTGGCTTACAAGTAAAACAGTGTTCTGCAGGAATTTTTATATCTCAAGAAAAATATTTGAAAGAGATGTTGAAGAAATTCCAGATGGAGGATTCCTCTCCTATTAGTACACCTATGGTGGTTGGTTGTAAGCTCAGTAAAGATGATATGTCACCCGATGTTGATCAAAGGACATACCGATCAATGATAGGTAGTCTTCTGTACATCATAGCATCTCATTCTGATATAATGCAAGTTGTTGGAATGGTAGGTCGTTATCAGTCAGCTCCTAAACAAAGTCACTTGGTAGCTGTCACAAGGATATTCAAATACTTGAAGGGAACAATGACTTATGGTCTGTGGTATCCCAAAAATTAGAATTTTTAGTTAACTGCTTATTCAGATGTAGATTGGGCAAACTGTGTTGATGAGAGAAAAAACACCTGTGGAGGAGCATTCTTCCTGGGTGACTCATTAGTAGCATGGCTTAGTAAAAAGCAAGGATCTATTTCCTTATCAACTACAGAAGAAGAGTACATTGTTATTGCTACTTGCTGCACTCAGATTTTATGGATGATGAAAACTCTTGCAGATTTGAAGGTAACTTACACTGATCCCATTCCACTTCACTATGATAACACCAGTGCCATCAGTCTCTCTAAGAATCTTGTACTTCATTCAAAATCTAAGCACATACCAATAAAATACCATTTTCTCAGAGAACAAGTTACAAACAGAATTGTTCAGGTGAATTATATTACTTCCACAGAACAAATGGTTGATATCTTTACTAAGTCGTTAGCAGCGAACCCTTTTGGATATCTTCGTCAAAAGTTGGGGGTTATAACTTCTTGCGTCTAATCTGTTCACCTGGTTAGGGGGAGTACTTATTGAATATCTGTGGTATTTCTAAGCTGCTCATAGTTGACAGGGGGAGTATGTATTGCAACAGCTCAAGGGGAGCGTGTCTCTTCTTTGACATTAATGTCAAAGGGGGAGAAAGTGTGGTAATTTCAAAGATGCTATAGTGGTATAATTGGATGTTCTTCAAGGGGTTGCCATCAATGCCAAAGGGGGAGATTGTTGGCATGTTTTCAGACAGAGGGAGAGTATTTGTTTGTCATCGATGGCAAGCTCAGTCTGACAATGACGAACAAGAGAAAGTGGCAAGACCAGCAGTGCAATGATGATCGCATGGCAAGATCAGAAGCGTAAACTCCATTTCGGAGTTTTGGATACCGGGAGTTGGAGGAGTCAAGGAAGCAACTCATGGCAGAAAATCGCAAAATGCAAAACGCCGAAATACCGGACCATTGATATGACTCCATTTCGGAGTTTCGTATACCGAGAGTTGGAAGTGTTGAAACACTTCATCACAGAAATGCCGAAACGCTGAAATGCGAAACGCCAAAATACCGGATTGTTGATCTGACTCCATTTCAGAGTTTCGGATACCGGGAGTTGGAAGTGTCGAAACACTTCATCACAGAAATGCCGAAACGCAGAAATGCGAAACGCCGAAATACCAGACCATTGATCTGACTCCATTTCGGATTTTCGGATACTAGGAGTTGGAGTGTCGAAGCACTTCACCACAGGAATGTTGAAATGCCGAAATGTGAAAACCACCTTTTGGTGTAGGTTTCGGATACCTGAAGTTGGAGTGTCGAAACACTTCACCACAGGAATGTCGAAATGTCGAAATGCCGAAATGAAAAAAACACCTTTTGGTGTAGGCTGTGGTCACCGTCAGTGGTCATGTGAGAGGGAGGAGCTAACACCAAGCTAAGCTCCTTTTCAGCGATCGTAACATGAAGAGTCGAGACTCTTCATCACAGGAATGCCGAAATGTTGAAATGCGAAGTGGCAAAATAAACGCAAGACCCTGCGGATTTAATCCAACGGTGTTGGTTATTTGAGCATCTGATCGAAGGACTATTGTTGATCTTTATGGTTAACTGTTTAGTTACGATTTAGTTAGTAGAACCGAATCATGGTTCTTGGACGGTTGGTGATTCAGTTGCTGAGGCGTTTTTTCCCAAGAAGATTCGAGGTGTAACCCAAGACGAAGTGGATAAAATAAATATGATGTGATTGTGCGCGTGTGGCTATCCGTAGAAAGGTAAAATTATAGTATGCGCGGTAAAAAAAAAAAACACAGAGATGAGGAACAAAAGCTGAATATAACAGAATAGTGGAAGAGAGAAGAAAATGCACATATCAAAGATGCATATATGTGAGAAGAAGATAAATCCAAGGTGTGCATGCTGAGATAGAGGATAAGATCAGAAAACTGAAGAGGATGCAAGAAGGGAGACACTGATGCAGGTAGAGCAGAACGGCATAGTTGAACAGTGATAAGCCTGGTAAGCAAATGAAAACTATTGAATCACTGTAATAAATTCACAAAAAGCAAAGTTTTATATTTCAGGGTGGTTGGGAGGTTCTAGGGAGGACTTTTGTCCTCAGAGGTTCAAGTGGGTGATTGAACACAGGGAATTGTAGCTTCCATTTGGTTGCATCCAGAGAAACTAGGGTGGCAGGGTGGTGCAAGGGAGAACAAGTGTTCTCTGTTATATAGGTTGGAGCCTGTGTAACTGGAAGTTAGTGCTTCCATCCAGTTGGTGTTGGAACACTTAGAGAGTTGGTGCTTCCTTCTAGTGGGTGCTAGAGAAACCAGAGAGTTGGTGTTTGTATAAGTGGAAGTAGGTGCTTCCATCCAGTCGGTGCTGGAACACTCAGGGAGCTGGTGCTTCCTTCTAGTGGGTGCTAGAGAAACCAGAGAGTTGGTGCTCTCAAACAAGTTGGAGCTTGTAAAACAGAGGTAGTAGCCTCACATTGAGTTGGTGCTCAATTATAAATGATGTACAAAACTTAAAAGACTGCCTATCATTTCGAAGAAGAAGAGGTTTTCTCCCTTTATGGGTTTCCTCATGAAAATATGTCTCTGTGTATATCTTATGTGTGACTAATGCTCATTATTTATGTTGTCCATATGTTGTATAATATTGATGATCACTTGAAGAAAGATTAAGAATGTTTTAATAGACTTAATATTGTTAAAGCACAATAACAACTGATTCACCCCCCCCTCTCAGTTGTCTTAGTAATTTCAACAGATTTCTTTTTGTTTGCAGTGGGACCTACAAAATCGTAGGTGTGGGGGTATGTTGGGCCCGAGATATGATCATCTTCATGACGTTATTATACACTTTTTGCCATATGTATATATGCGTTTTTATCTTTCAAATGAGCTTTTTGAAGAATTTTATGGTAAAATGATATAATCGGCATGAGGTACGTATAATTCATGTTTTGTGATTCAATCAAGTTTAATTTATCATATTTTATGGTTTCCAAGAGTTAACACCCAGTATTGCACAAAAACGCAAGGCAAGTTGGCGGTTATGGTATTGGCGGCCAGTGGTGGACAAATCGAGCACATGGGTTTTGTTTGTCATTTCCCCCTCCATCTACTAAGCTTAAGACAACTCGATTTTAGTTGTTCAAAGAGGGCGATCATTGGGTTCCTCCGTTTTGTTAGTTATGGATGCATTTAATGTAATTTGCCAAATTTAGAGGTGGTTCGACCCTTCTGTGGTCGACCACCTAGGTTGTAAGCTTATAAATATTGATAGGATGATCATTAGATTGTTAACCAAGTAGCATAAGCATTAGAAATGCCAAAAAAACGATTTTGCTCTGTTTGAGTTTTTACATTGCCAGAATAGTGCCAAAATTGCATTTTTTGACTTTCATGGTGAATTCGGCCTGCTGAAGTTCGTGGTGTGCTTGTAGAGGGTAGCCACGACTTGCTGGGGGGGGCACCAGTAGTCTGGTGATGTTTAGTGTGTTGTTTATACATTTCATAATTTAAATTGTCTTTTATTTCCTGTACATGCATGTTTTATGTTTTAATTAGCTAGTTGTGATTTAATTGTTTTATTGTTCTTTTGCAGGTTAATGTGATGAGTTACGTTAGCATGAATTAGTTTTGTAGCCTAGGGAAAGACTTGCAAGTATTGACACTAATTCCATATGCATCTCGATATCATATTACACTTTTATTCATGATCTTATAGCCAAGTTTAAAACAGAGTTGTTTTTAGAATAAAACAGAGTTCTATTTGGGTTTCATTTGACAGGGATCTTTGATGGATGGATAGATTTAATTATAGTTCTTAATCATAATTTGCTTGTCTTAGTTTTAGATAGAATTCATTTGTTTAGTTGTTGGTTAATTGTCAATTTACTTTTTAATAAGCATAGTTTAATTTATGTTTTTAATTCATTTTCTTATCATAGATTGAATAATTAAAATAGACATGGTATAGTTTAATTTCACGCAATTTCCTTTCATAGATTAAAATGCAATTAAATTCCTTAGTTAGATAATCATGATATCATTATGATGTTAATGGTTTGTACATGAATATGCAGGGTATTTAACATTGCTTTTATCATGGCTAAGTTTTCATTGGACTGTTAACTTCACACCTTTCATTTTTCCATTCAAATTAGTATTGAGCTTATACCATTAGAATTGTCCTTTGTTGTCAAGTGTCATCGAGATATCATATGTCACCATCGAAGGCATTCACACAACCACCAGCGTTACATTTGAGTGTTTCATAGATTAAAGATAGTTTCTTGCTTTCGTAGATTAGAAGAGATAGTTTCTTGTTTTCATAAGTTTAGTTGTTAGTCTTTCTTACTTTCAATAGACTAGATTTCACTTCATGCATTGAATTGAGCATTTAAATTTCCTTTCACGCAAGAGAAATAGTTTTGCATTAGGCATTTAGTTCACTTGCCTCTTAGGCTAGATAGTTGTTCAATGAGAAGTTTTACTTGCGGTAGTTAGTTTCCTTTGCTTACTTGTCTTTGGCTTTAGTAGGTTAGTTAGGTGCCTTTACTTACTTGTATATTTTCTTTAATAGGTTAGATAGGTGTTTTTGCTTACTTGCTTATTTATTTTCTTTCATAGGGTAGTTTCTCATTGAATGTAGGTTGGAAAGTTAAAGAAGTTTGCTTTTGTCATTTGCTTATTATGCTTAGTAGTTTGTTTTTGCTTATTGTTAAACTAGTTTTCGTTACATAGAGTTTTCATTTGCTTTCCTAGGAACTATCCATCGACCCTTGGCCCAAAAGTACTTAGGTTACCTAGTTTCAAGTTGCTTAGTCGAGTTTGTAAATTAGATGGCTTTGCTTGAGTAGATTAGCCTTAGATAGTTGTCTTCCTTGGTTAGACTATACTCCTACCAGCCTTCTACCTTTGGCATATATTTTGCTACAACTCTAAGTTTACTTACCCCTGGTTGACAATTTAATTGAGGGTTTTTACTCTATTTTTAGTGCATATAGAACACCCATCACTTACCACCCTCAATCCGATGGGCAAACTGAGATTGTGAATAAATGTCTAGACAGATTTCTTTTTTGTTTTGCATCCGATAAACATACACAATGGGTCAAGTGGTTTCCTTTTGCAGAATGGTGGTACAAGACATCATTCCATACTTCATATAAAATGTCCCCATTTATAGCACTTTATGGATATCATCCTCCATCCATTACATCACCCTTAAAATGGAATAAAAAGGTTCAAGCAGTGGAGGACCACATACGGAACCAATAAGAGGTTCTCAAACTATTGAAGGACAACTTGGTTATCGCATTGTTGACCACCTATTTCAATTAGGTGTCAATGTCATGTATTATGAATATATGTACCTTGTAGTACGACAAGTTTGAAGACTTATGACTCAGCAGGGAAATTGTTTCCCCCAGCACTTCCTTCTGTGTCCACAGAATGTCCACTCCCCTCTGTGGGATTAATTTGTAATATGTTAGCATGGTTCAATTTTTATTTATTTTCCTAGGACTTTATCATTAGGGAAGTCCTTTCATCGAGTGTTTTTTTTTCTTCAGGTAATTAATCTTTCTTTTTAGCGATTTTAATTACTCTTGAGTTTTTCACTCAATAATCCTCCAAAGTGATGAAAAGAGTTTTAATGATCGATCCCAGTGTGTGACTAAGGTCTAAGTATGTTGTAAATTATCATTCTAGACATCTCCTAGAGTCTTGCAAAATTCCGTTAGGTTTTGATAGGATTTTTTAATAATTAAATTTTTCTGTAAATTGGAAATTTTAATTTTTTTTGTGAAAAATGTAAAAAATTGGTCCTTATGGATTTTGTATAGGGGTGTGAGTACTCAAATCAAATGTATTATGACACCATGCACCTTTGGACCAATTTTCATCTCAATTGGACAGGTTTTGCTAGGTCAATGTCCATGAGGAGTCTGCTAAGGTAAAAAATCCAAAAATTGTAAAAGTGTTTAAAGTCAAGAAAAGAAGTGGGGAAATGTTTTATAATGTATTTCATAAGTTGGAAAAGTAAAAATTCACTTAGAATAACCCCCCCATGACAAGTCAAAAGGGGTTTTCCCCCTTCACATCTTACCCCTCAAACCCTAACTCACTACCAAATCCCTAAAAGTACACCCCCCTTGACTTGTTCTCTCTCTCTTGGATGGGTGACACTTGTAACTCATCCAAGATGGGTCTCTCCTCTTTCCCTCCTTTAAAAGGAATCCCCTTCTCCCCATTTTGACATCAATTTTTCACAGCAACTCTATTATGCCAAAATATCTCCCCACTCTTTTTCATTCTCTCCCATTTTCTCTTCTGATTTTTGGTACCATTTGGTAACCTTTCTTGGAGAAATAAAGTGAAGCCTTGAATGATTTCTTGGTTTTCTTTGGTGTTATATTGGTGTATTATTGGTTCTATTGTATGGTATTTTCTCTTGGTAAGGTAACATTGTAGATTTTTTTTATCTTTATTCCACATTGTTTTACTTGAAGAACCCTAAGCAAAACAATTTGCTAAGGATAAATATGTAGTGGTATTGCTATAGGTTCATGTGATTTGTTTTTATTAGTGTTTGCAAAGTATTTTGTAGGCCTTAAAATATATAACCTTCTTGCCTCATTGTGTAGCAAGGGTTTACAGAGATTGCCAAAGCTTGGAGGAGGAACTCCAAAGGCTTCATTCTATTCCATATAATTTTATGTTTTAATTTCATCCTTCTATTTATTTGTTTTCTGCTCATATTATCATTCAAATCTTGCTAAAAAATTCAATCTTTAAGTTCATTTTTTTTTTTTGTAAATATTTATGTAGATATGCTAACTCAAAACTAACATTTTGTGGTAATTTTTAGCATTTTCCAGCAAGCTTTGTTTGTTTATTTATGCAGGTTTTCACCATTTAAAAGGGAGGTGTTGCCTAAATTTGGCTACCTAAGGCTCAAGAAAACTTCTACAAACTTTGGTGCAAAGCCCCTCTCTCTCACACACTTTCTAAAACTATTGTAAGAAGCCCAAGAGTCTCTTGGGCTTGCACTTTTTTTTTTTCCAATTTTAAAATCTGTAAATTAATTTTAATTATTTTCCCACACATTTCATTTTGTTTGGCTCTGTCATCCTTGTAAAATCGTGTTGGCTAGGATTATAATTTTTTTCTAATTTTTGTTTTAATTAATTTTTTCCACCTTTGCCACAAAATTGGAAGGCTTTTCCCTCCACCTTGTGCCAAAGTAGTGTGCTTAACTTGTTTAAGTTATTTATTTTAATCATTTTTTTTGTTTTCCCACACCTTGCATGTCAGTGGTCATGCCATCCTGCGAAATCATGTTGGCTAGTGCTTAAAATTTTATTTTGAAAAAGTAAATAAAATTTACCCCGCATTTGCCCCATATTCCCTCCCCTTGCCACTTTGTGGATCTTGGGTAATAAGAAAAGGAAAAATATTGAGTGTATAGTTTAATTAGGCACCCATTTTTGTTATTGTTTAGCCATTAAAATAAGGTGACTTGCGGAGGCTGAAAGGGGTTGAAGTAGGGGACGGTTTCATGGCACTAAGTGTCCTCATTGTTGAGCACCCAAGAACTTTGGACTTGACCTACGGAGCTAGGGGAGAACCTTGTTGTTCTTCTTATTGAGCACCCAACATTTCCTCTTGGCTAAGGGATAAGGACTTGGGGTAGTCACCTAGCTTAGGTTGGAAACTCCTCACATCTAAACCACTAAGTTAAAAGAAAACTTAAAATTAATTAAAATCAACCTAAACAATTGGAATTTTTAATTCAACAATTCATTTTCAGGAATTTACATTCCATTTATTTTATGCAAGTTATTCATATTATTATTTTTTTCTTATTTAAGCATTTTTTAATTCTTTGGGAAGTAATTGTTTATATGTAAAGTTATTTTGTGAATCATTGTGTGGATAAATTTATTTTTTATTTCAAGTTGTAAAGATACATTTTGTGAATATTTGTTCAATGAGTGGAATTTAATAATCTTTAGGCATTGGTCTAATTGTTTATAAAATAAAGGTTTGTTTGTCATTGAAAGGTTGCATATTGCATTGGTTGTTTTTCATTGGGTTGGGTAATACTAATCAACAAATCAATTAACTCCTAGAACTAATAAATTCTTCACATAGTTTAATAGGGTCTACCCCCCTTGGCTTCCCTAGGAGTGAGCCTAGATGGAAGGAGTCCATATTGAGGTGACAGTGGGTCTGGATTCATTTTTGTGCCTCCAAGGACACACCAAGTGTGTTGGATACTTCTCCATGTTTGTAGGTGTGTATTAGGACGTCAACATCTTTGGCGTCGTTTCGAGGGATAAGTCTTTCTATTCTCGAAGTACGACTTTTTGTTTTCCTTTTTGTTTTTTATTTGTTTGATGCTTCTTGTTTGTTTTGGAATAAACTTGATCATCTGACGACTCCACTTCAAAATAATTTGACAAATCATTATGCAAGAATGAAATCACAATTTGCTAAACTTCATCCTTGAACTTGAAAGGGTTTTTTTGGAGGAAGTTAGACAAGTTTTCTTCTCGTTGGATCCTTCGTAATTTTTGGGTCCCAGCCCATTTCTATAGACTTTTTATTTTTTGTGTTTTTGCTTAATTAATCTAGTTTAGAAATGGATGATATTTATAGACCTATTGGTTTTTCTGCAATAAGTGGTTATCCACATGTGATTCCAGAAAAATCTTTACAAAATTTTCCTTGTCTTTACATGGTTTCTCATTGCTTTCATAGATGGTGTAACAATGCTTTGCATGAAGATGTAGCAATGAATTTTTTTATCTTTTCCTTTGATGATGATGATCTTTTTTTGTTCATAGATCTTAAGGATAAACAGGTTAAAACTTACAATGAATTAGTTGATGCTTTTATGGAAAAATGGAAGGAGAAGGAAGCTCCAGATATAAAAACAGTCAGTTCATATATTAAGATGGATGCTCCCATCGAGAAATTAGCAAAGGTTATTAAATCAAAGGATTTCATTTGTGTGAATCAGTTAAAAATCTTGAAGGCTCACCTTGCCACTACAAGTAATTACATTAGATATTCAGATCTTATAGAGCTACAGCTTCATAGAGAACATGAACAAGAATTTCATTTGGAAATTCTGGAAGAAATTGAGGATGATTTATTGGTTGATCAAGAGGAATTCGAGTTTGAAATTGTTGAATATCCAGATAATTCAAATCCCCACCCGCCTCTTGAAGAACCCATCTCTTCATAGAAGGTTTTCGACAATCTTGATGAAAACAATGAAGTAGTTTCCTTGACAGTTCTACTTCCAACCTCTCAACCATCAGATGATTCAATACAAGATAATGGAAATGTGGAAGGAAACTTCGGTTTACAAATTCCATATTATTACGAACAATGGTTGGCCTTCCACCATGATAGTCGTATGCATAAATTTATCAAAAATTCACAAGGTTTTCCAAACTTCAAATTTTGGTTGAATAAAAAAGGACACGTGTTTCTTGGGGGGTCTACTCTCAAGAGAAACTCCAAGTTGATAAAACTTGGAAAAGGATCTTCAACCAGTCATCCCAGACATCGAATTTTTAGACATATGAGGTCTTATTTCATCCATGACATGGTCGGTCCTAATTATTTTGATCTTATCCATTTGGATGGTGAACCCTCAAGTAATTTTTCAAGTGATGAGCCATTTGGTGTCCAAAGGGACACCCTTTGTAACGTATCTCTAAACTTCATCATTTGATTCTTTTAGTTTTATCCTTATTTAATTTATGTGTATAGTTCATTGTATAGTCATTTCATTTATTTTATTATTTCCAATATCATTTCATTTATTTTATTATTATTTATTCTCTTCACACATGTACTTATGTTGGTTATTTGTGAGAACTTTGTTTTGTAGATTTTGAGGTTCTCGCATTCTCTCCTTCTCGAAGATCGAGCACATGTCCCCATGTGGAGCCAGATGTTGACCACCTATCTCAACTAGGTTGCAATGTAATGTATCATGAATATATGTACCTTGTGGTACGACAAGTTAGAAGACTTATGGATCAACAGGGAAATTTTGTCCCCCAACACTTTGTTTTTTGTTCATGGAATGTCCACTCCCCTGCGTGGGATAATTTTGTAATATGTTAGCATGGGTAAGTTTTATTTATTTTCCTAGGAATTTATCATTAGGGAATTCTTTTCATCGAGTGTTTTTTTTTCCTCGGGTAATTAATCTTGCTTTTGCGATTTTAATTACTCTTGAGTTTTTCACTCAATAATCCTCCAAAGTAGTGAAAGGCGTTCTAATGATCGAGTCCAATGCATGAATAAGGTATAAAGATGTTGTAAATGACCATGCTAGACATTTCCTAGAGTCTTGTATAATTTTGTTAGGTTTTGATAGGATGTTTTAATAATTAAAATTTTCCGTAAATTCGAAATTTTAATTATTTTTTATGAAAAATGTAAAAATTTGGTCCTTGTGGATTTTGTATAGGGGTGTGAGTACTCAAATAAAATGGATTATTACCCCCTTCAACTTTTTACCAATTTTCATCTTAATTGGACAATTGTTTTTAGGTCAATGTCCATGAGGAGTCCAACTCAGTCAGAAATCAACAAATAATTCGCTAAGGTAAAAAAGCCAAAAATTGTAAAAGTGTCTAAAGTCAATAAAAGAAGTGGGAAAGTTTTTTATAATGTATTTCATAAGTTTGAAAAGTAAAAATCCACTTAGAACAACCCCCCATGACAAGTCAAAAGGGGTTTTCCCCTTTCACATCTCACCCCTCAAACCCTAACTCACTACCAAAACCCTAAAAGTGCACCCCCTTGACTTGTTCTCTCTCTCTTGGATGGGTGACACTCGTAACTCATTCAAGAGTGGTCTCTCCTCTTTTCCTCCTTTAAAATGAAGCCCCTTCTCCTCATTTTGACATCAGTTTTTCACGACAACTCTATTATGCCAAAATCTCTCCCCACTCTCTCGCATTTTCTCCCATTTTCTCTTGTGAATTTTGGTGCCATTTGGTAACCTTTCTTGGAGCAATAAAGTGAATATTTGGAGGATATCTTGGTGTTCTCTTGGTTCTCTTGTATGGTATTTTCTCTTGGTAAGGTAACATTGTATATTTTTCTTATCTTTATTCCACATTGTTTTACTTAAAGAACCCCAAGCAAAGAATTTTGCTAGGGATAAATATGTAGCGGTATTGTTATAGGTTTATGTGATTTGGTTTTATTAGTGTTTGCAAAGTATTTTGTAGGTATTTTAAAAGATCACACCTTCTTGCCTCATTGTGTAGAAAGGGTTTACATATTTGCAGGTTGTCAAATCTTGGAGGAACTCCAAAGGCTTCATTATATTCCATATAATTTTATGTTTTAATGTCATCCTTCTATTTACTTATGTTTTGCTCATATTATCATTCAAATCTTGATAAAAATTCAATCTTTAATTTCAGTTTTTTTTTTTGTAAATATTTGTGTACATATGCTAACTCAAAACTAACATTTTGTGGTGATTTTTAGCATTTTCCAGCAAGCTTTGTTTGTTGATTTATACAGGTTTTCACCATTTAAAAGGGAGGTTCTACCCAAATTTGGCTAACTAAAGCTCAAGAAAACTTCTACAAGCTTTGGTGCAAAGCCCCTCTCTCTCTCACTTTCTAAAACCATTGTAAGCAACGCAAGAGAATCTCTTGGGCTTGCATTTTCTTTTTCTTTTTCTTTCCAAGTTTAAAATCTGTAAATTAATTTTAATTTTTTTCCCACACCGTGCATTGTGCTTGGCTCTGCCATCCTTGCAAAATCGTGCTGGCTAGGATTAGAATTTTTTCTAATTTTTGCTTCAAATAATTTTTTCCACCTTTGTCACAAAATCGGAAAACTTTGTCCTCCACCTTGTGCCAAATTAGTGTGGTTAACTTGTTTAAGTTATTTAATTTAATTATTTTTTTTGTTTTCCCACACCTTTCATGTGAGTGGCCATGCCATCTTGCAAAATCGTGTTGGCTAGTGCTTAAAATTTTATTTTGGAAAAGTAAATAAATTTTACTACTCCTTTGTCTTGTATTCCCTCCCCTTGCCACTTTGTGGATCTTGGGTAATAAGAAAGGGCAAATGATTGAGTGGATAGTTTAATTAGGCACCCATTTCTGTTATTGTTTGGCCATTAAAATAAGGTGACTTGTGGAGGCTAAAAGGGGTTGAAGCCGGGGATGGTTTCACGGCACTAAGTGTCCTCATTGTTGAGCGCCCAAACACTTTAGACTTGACCTGTGGAGCTAGGGGAGAACCTTGTTGTTATTCTTATTGAGCACCCATCATTTCCTCTTGGCTAAGGAATAAGGACTTGGGATAGTCACCTACCTTAGGTTTGCAACTCATCACATCTAAACCACTAAGTTAAAAGGAAACTTAAAATTAACTAAAAGTAACCTAAACACTTGCAATTTTTATTTCAGCAATTCATTTTCAAGAATTTACATTCCATTTATTTGTTGCAAGTTATTGACGTTATTCTTTATTTCTTATTTAAGAATTCTTTAATTCTTTGGGAATAATTGTTTATATGTAAACTTATTTTGTGAATCATGGTGTAGATAAATTTATTTTTTATTTAAATTTGTAAAGATACCTTTTTGTGAATATTTGTTCAATGAGTGGAATTTAATAATCTTTAGGCACTAGTCTAATTGTTTATAAAATAAAGGTTTGTTTGTCATTGAAAGTTTACATATTGCATTGGTTGCTTGTCATTGGGTTGGGTAATACTAATCAACAAATCAATTAACTCCTAGAACTAATAAATTCTTCACATAGTTTAAATTATAAGGTCTACCCCCCTTGGCTTCCCTAGGAGTGAGCCTAGACGGAAGGAGTCCAGATTGAGGTGACAATGGGTCTGGATTCAGGTTTGTGTCTCCAAGGACACACCAAGTGGGTTGGAGACTTCTCCACATTTTTAGGTGTGTATTAGGACGACAACGGGAACACAATAGGATGAAACAACAGGCATATCAACATCACAGTGAAAGGGAGTTTGAAGTGGGGGTTTGGGTATTCCTAAGGCTAAAACCATATAAATAGATGTCCCTCAAGCAACAAATGAAGGACACTAAATTAGCACCCAAATATTATGGCCCCTATAAGGTTTTGCAAAGGATTGGAAGTATGGCTTAAAAATTGTAGTTGCCTCCATCTTCACATGTACATCTAGTCTTCCATGTTTCTTTCTTAAAGAAGGTAATTGG
>ML777461.1:132198-142212 GCA_009831015.1 Picea engelmannii | reverse complement strand
AAAAACATTATCATCTTTAACTTAACTAAAACGGCAAAGCACTCATAATTCTATGAAATGCATTTTTGTGCAACTATAAAAACATTATCATCTTTAACTTAACTAAAACGGCAAAGCACTCATAATTCTATGAAATGCATTTTTGTGCAACTATAACCAGAGTTGAAGGATTCAGGTAAATTTTCAAATTCAATATCAAAATAAATTCCGTATCTCTACTTTTACAAATCCTAAAGATGCGGGGAACGTAAATAGCTGATCCATCTCTTGGACACTTACATTGAACCTCCACCCGTTGGGCCAAATGTTTTAAAAAGAGACATTCCACTCAGGGCGAGACCATTTGCAGCCCCTCTTTGATCTTGGCACTGCCATAAACATGCAAACACTGAATTCAATCTTAAAAGGTGGCAAAGAGATATTCGTATGATGTATATATTCATGTAATAACCGAACCTCGTAATTATAAATCGTAATTATAAACCATAGAAGTTGTATAAAGTGTTTCCAATAATAGATGAATATTTTCACACTCTAGCTACATTTGAGTGTGGTTAAAAGAGAGATAGAGCATACCACAGAATTATTTAGGAGAAGGAAAGTTCCCGTGTAAACTGTCACCTGTTTAGAGCACATAGCTAATGTTTTAGATTACAGTGACCATAACCGAATATCCAAGAGTGACACAGTGATAAAAGAATTCATCAGCAAAATTCGGAAAACATGCACTGCTGGATTATGTTCAAGAAACTAGATTGAGGACTAGCGGTGCATAATTTAAAAACCATTTCAAAATCGTGGTTATATGACTTGCACCACATTTTGTGTTTGAAGAACTAGTTAAAGACATCCGGGCATCCGTATTGGTCAGATAATCTCGGATATTGCGATGACCGTAGGAAGATTGGGATCCTGCTGCGCTTTTCACACTTTCTATCTCAGGGTGTGTTGGTTGGCATTGGTCAGATCGTTTAAACACCAATGAAAGATGTTGATTATTTATACTATTGCATCTAGGAAGGGATTTCTTTAGTTTTGTGAAAGTTGTTTTAGAAAACGTGCAAGGAAAGCTAGAAGGTTTGTCGTAAAATATGTAAATTGGCTATTGCTTCTGTATTTAATTTCATAATAATAAGGTTCCAAAATTTGACGATATAAATCAAATTTGGTGGAAATGGTAATTTTATGTTATTTAAATACTAATCAAATTATACAGTTTTAACCATTCAAATCTGCACAAATTCCCAGTAAACAGAAAATATCCTTAAAAATCCAAAATGTAGAACAGCTAAACTACACTAAAAGTTATGCATCGACCATTAATGCATTTAAGAAACAAATATTTGTAATAGTGTTTTAAGAATTTTCCATTTTTTGTTATCGAGTTTCTAATTTTATTCACTAACTTAGGGCGGATAATATACAATTAAAGAAATAATCTCAACAGCTCAGTAAATTCAAATTCTTGGAAAGGAAGACGCAAAATTTATAGATGTGTCTCTTCTATATGCCAGTTATAAAGCTTCACCATGTCATTCACATGAAGAAACGATTCTCAAAATTGATAAATAAGGAGGGTTATGGTTTCCTTTGGAATCTGCATGGACAATACCAGT
This sequence comes from Picea engelmannii, assembly GCA_009831015.1. Taxonomy (NCBI): domain Eukaryota; kingdom Viridiplantae; phylum Streptophyta; class Pinopsida; order Pinales; family Pinaceae; genus Picea; species Picea engelmannii. The sequence goes on along the minus strand of ML777461.1, from coordinate 140,596 downwards.
GCACTCCACTTCGAGACAATTGGCATAAGCCTCATCAGATCTTAAAATATGAAATATTATCTTGGACAATATCTTGTTTGATTGGTTAAATGAAAATCATCTGAGGCATTGACATAAGGGCATGAAACACTGGATGCTGCTCTACAAAACACACCTTGATTTTTAAAGCAATGGTTCTTCGATTTACTATGCTCTACAGCCTTACTATGAGAAGAAAATAAAATATATGCAGTGAGTTTTGATAATCAATACAATATATGAAACTTAAACAAAAGATTTCAGCATGCCCCTTATAACCTTAATAGAATAATGTTTGCCAAGAATGTAAGGCAACATCAAGCTGACATACATTAGGAAACCTGGTAAATAAATTGGTGTACAATAACTACCCAAAAAAACTACCAAGTGACATGAAGACGGATCATCATGGAAAGCGAGACAACTTGAAAGATCCACATGTAAGCAACTTGTTCACCAATTAGTTTATTATAACACATGTGAACGAAGCGATGGACCGTGAAAATGGAAAATAGGGTATGGTTATCATGGCCTCAAAGACAGACTGCATGAAAGTGGGAGTGGGAGTACCAATTAATTTATTATATCACATTTGAACGAAGCGATGGACCATGAAAATGGAAAATAGGGTATGGTTATCATGGCCTCAAAGACAGACTGCATGAAAGTGGGAGTGGGAGTAGACATTATGCAAAATATTGTGAGTTTAAAAGATAAATAATGTCATATGAACTCTGAAATCAAGAAAAATGAATAAATAATAATTACCCCAAAAATTTATAAGCATAAATAGGAATGGAGATGTATAGCCTTGCAATGTACAACTTAAAAGATTCATAAGTAAGCAACTTGGTCACCGATTAGTTTATTATAACTCACTTGAACAGGGCCATTTCAAAATATCCATCTGTAAGCAACTTGGTGGCTGATTAGCTTATTATAACTCACTAGAACAGGGCCATTTCAAGATGGACACTCACTGGAACAGGGCCATTTCAAGATGGACCCATGAAAATGGAGGAAGGAGTATGCTTATCATGACCTCAAAAAGACCAACTATGAAAGTTTTGACAATTGCTCAAGTCAAGTTGGAAAACTTTAAAATATAACTAATGTCACTTGAACTCTGAAATCTGTAGTAGTGAATAGCAACTATTGACACGAACATTTTTAATATCAGATCAAAGAATAGCTACAATGTGGAGAAACTTTTCATTTAGAACTAAACATCGTATCTTGAATACAATAATCAGCTGAGAATATTGTAAATATAGCTGTCATGGCCCTAGTTATCTCAACGACAAGATTATTCTCTTATTGATCCCTAGAAATTTCAACTTTTATCACACCAATAGTCCAGTTTTCAAGGGAGTAAAATACTTACAGATAATACATTTTTTAATAAGGATGCACAGTTGATAACCAACCATAGCAAAACACCTGATAGCGCAGATATATATGGGTAGGATACCAACACCGGTACAGTTAATACCTGCACGTCGATACAGATTATGTTATTTCTGTGCATTCAGTATTGGAACTTAAATTCTCTATATGAAAGGGTAAGCTTCTTACTCTCTAGATGTTATTAAACTGCTCACATTTATGTCTAAGTAAATATCTAATTGGGGCAAAGGGTAAGATCATACTGCTGCTATGCGGGTGATAAGAATAGCTCCAGTAAAATTTGCTATGGACGGGAAGATGAGAAGGTTGAAGATTAGTACCCCGACACCTCCAATAAGAAACATGTAAAAATTGTCATTGGCTATTTATCCAGATATGGAAAAGGAAAGTAGTAAGACAATCATTCAGATATATAAACTATAGCAACAAAGTAAGAATTCGAACCTTTTTTCACCTAAAAAAAATTGAAATTTTGATTTCATCACTCTTTGCAAAAGAAGCTACAGATCTGTGCCGATGTTCACTACATTTCTAAGTGTCTTCTCAATAAAATTACAGTGAAGAATCTCAAGAGATGCTTGAAATTACTTGTAGCAAAGAGCATGAGCCTCAAATTTGCATGAAACTTGGGCAAACATAACTTTGAAGTCATAATAATGATGGAGTGATTCATAATCGACCATTCACAAGCTGGGTATTCAATGGCAAAAGCTATCTTCAACCTGTCCTCTTTTTCAAAACTAATCTGATTATATCATAAGAAGCCATACACTATTGCAAAACTAATCTGATTATATCATAAGAAGCCATCCACTTTTGCAAAACTAATCTGATTATAGCATAAGAAGCCATCCACAGAGGAATATATTTCATTTCCCACAACCTCCTACAAGATTGAGTATGAGGAAAGCGTTACTGCTCAAACTCTCACCAAGGAAAAGTCCTGCCCTGCGAGGGAGAGCTTGGGGTAGCCGATAGGCAAGCCGCCCACTGTCACCTAAGTGGCCTTGCCTCTACTCTTCTAGGTTAGGGTTTCTAACCAAGAAATGGTTTCTTATGTGGTCAAATTAGATCCTATGGTTTCAATTAGGATGGGTGAAAACAAGGGCTTAATTTGACTTGGTTGACTTCTCCTAAGAAATGGCTCAAGGCACACAAAAGAATAAATGCTTGGAATGTGAAAATTGCTTGCAAGAATATCCAACATATCCCCCATCAATGCACCATTTATCATCATCAACCAGTTACCATGCAACATTCAAATGTAAAACTTGCTAGGTATAAAGCACATGTTGATTCACGAAACCATATTTATGAGACCAATCATGATCATTTAGTGCAGCAGCAAAGTTATAGGTGCAAGTAGTGAAACATAAAATAGGTTACTGTGACAGTAATATAACAGCAGCAGAATCACCACAGATTTATAGCCAATCAGATTGCATCCAGCAACCATGTAACTATCATAAAACATAATATTGAAACATGTAACTATCATCCTGCAACCATGTAACTATGCATCCAGCAACCATGTAACTATCAGATTGCATCCAGCAAAGTTATAGGTGCAAGTAGCGAAACATAAAATAGGTTACTGTGACAGTAATATAACAGCAGCAGAATCGCCACAGAATTATAGCCAATCAGATTGCATCCAGCAACCATGTAACTATCATAAATATGCCATGATCCAAGTGAGACACCAATGCTGAAGCTAAACTCTGATTCTCAAATATATAAGCAAAAATAATATGATTCAAATGACAATATAACAGCTGTACCAGATTGTTTCTTTAATTAAATTACAGTCACCATGAACAGAGACAATAAATTTCAGTAATGATGATGACAAAAATTAAATGGTGTGTACCAACAAATCTCACAGTTATGTCACTTATACCTCTCCATTTATGCCATAGAAGTGCAAACGTATTAAACCTTGACTGTATTATGGTATCGGCCCTCAAGTTTTCGGGAGTTGGGGAACGATATGCATCTTTATTCAATCGTTTGAGGCAATTTAGGATGGGCAAGCATGTAACCACCTAGCCAAGCAAAGATACAAGTGAATGATACCTTGAAGGGCAGTAAATGGAACCACAGTTTCTCACTGGTGTACCCTGCAGAATTTGATAGTGGAAAATGGGCAGTGAACAGCAGCCAAGTTATGGGCAACGTCAAGCAGTATGAGGATAGTGTTGGGCTACTTAACCCATTGATTTGAAGGCTAGGACCATTGGGAAAAAACACACTTCAAACGATGATCAAAGGACATGTAACGTTGTAGCTTCAAGCCCTTTTCCACACCAACATGCTCAGAATTTTTAGAGATGGGATAACAAGCAGATATAGAGTATTAATGGCTCAATAAAGGCTTCCAAGCAGAGATATTTAGGCTGCACAAGAAGATGAATCATATCGATTTGTCATAGGTGCATCAATAGGTCCTAGAGTTTGATTTCTAGGTAAGTGACCAAAACAACGAATGCATCAAACCCTTAGATGCTAACACAAACTACACATTGAAGGATCGACTATCATTAAAATTTGAAAAGGATATGACAATTAGGCTCAAACAATGTAGTAAAAATGAATAGGCTAAGTAAAACCCCAAACCATGGAAAAAACAAAAAAAACAAGAAGGAAATCGTTTTGTTTTTATGGTGATTGAAGAAAAATGAAAGACCGGTTCCTTTGGAGGGCTATGGGGTTTGTTACCCTATCAAGGGTAGCAGCCTTTGGATACCCTTACAATGGTATCATGTACCTGATTGCATGAGCTTCCATTCATCTTTGACTAGTTCCAGACTCATTCCTTTCCATTCTCCAATTTGCGACATGATGCCAGTGATGAACCATGACATGCTTACTTTAGATGTTCAGATACACCTTGGTGGTCCAAGTCACTCCATAGATACTCCATGTATAATATTTGTTTAGACATGATGATATAACCCCCTGGCATGTTATGAAGTTGTGGTTACCTTGAGATCGTTGACTAGAATGTCATAGCATATCAAGTTTTCTCACTTGCGTTGTGTTACCATGGGAAACATGTTTCTGGTTAGAAGTGTACCCTCTTCTAAGATGATTCATACTACTAAGTGTTTACACTGGGTAGTGGAATCCATATCCTAATCACACTAAGGACCTTCCATCTCCCTAAGTATCACTCATTTCCATCCACAATAAGAAAATAATTTCAGTCCCTGAGGTGTAGGACAGTCGGTGACGGAGTGTGTTGTTAAGGCACTCCCTGATGTTAAAGTCACCGGTTCAAAACCTGCGGGGACAAAAAATCCAACCATGTTAAGGGTTGGTGTGGCTCAGGCCAGGTGCGATCCCCAGGTGATTTTGACGTATTAGAAGCCCCTGAATCGCGGTTTCTCAGCCACAGGCTAGTCCCACAAGTCACGGACAAACTAGCAAACAAAAAAAAAAACCCTGTCATGTATCACTACTCAAAGGTAAAAAAGGAAAGGTGAAAAAAAAAATTCTAAACCAAATAAAGCCATGAAGGATAAAGAGGTGAAGAGAAAATAAAACAAAGTAAAACTACTTCACTATGCCCCCCCCCCACCTTTCAAAGTCTTAAGAGAAAAATGTCTATTTAAAGAAAAAGGACTCAGAAAAAATAATGAAAAATCAAATAAAAGAAAGGGGAAGTGTGCACAAACCAAAGCAGTAAAGTCTCCTCCTAGAAGGATAATGTGAAAAGAATGCCTAGATAAAATAAATCTAGAGACAAAGAAGCCAAAAGATTGACATATGCATGTCTACGAATTAGAGGGTCATCACATGAACATTCTCCCCTTTCCCTTTCATCACTAATCTCACTAATTGTCTATCTTCCACCTAAAAAACTTTGGAAATATGGGTTTTCCTTAGGAATGGGCTTATTTAAAATTATTAACAATGTTTCCTTAGGTAAAACTTAGGTAAGTGTCAAAATTAAATTAAAATGTTATGTTTACTAGGAAATTGTCACTTGGAGCTATGAATTAGTGATTTTCTAAGTGGTTAGACCCATCATCCTAGGTAGATATTACACATTGGAGTGTTATTGGACCCATTGGACACATGGAGCACCCCCTTTCTATTTGAACGCGTGTTTAATATATCAACTTAAGTGGAAGGGCGAATTGCATCTTGGCATGTGATTTATTTCATTAATGGAGCAAGATGTTGAGCTTATTTGATAATTTTTAGCCTCTCCTAAAGGGTTTGCACCATGAAAATTATTATTTTATCATGATTTAACCTTTTCTAAGGAATAAAATCATTATTTTCCCGTGTCCAAGGAAGAAGATCATTATTTTATTATGAGTTGATCTTATCAAAGGAAAAAATCAGTATTATTTTTCTCATGGTTCAATGATTTTACCCATGGTTTTTGTAAGTGGTTTAGGGATTCCTCTTCATCTATAAAAGGGGAAGGCCTCTCATTTGTAAATTGGATTTGGACATTGGAGAATAATAAAGGAGAAACTTTTTTCATAAACCAGTGGTCTATTGTCTTGTCTTGGGCTTTCTTGTTTGCTTAAAAGAGAGTGTTTGATGCATGTTGCTAAAGTGGAGTGTGATGCAAGTTAGGTTTGTGCTGAAGAACCATGAAGTAAATATAGTTTTCCATTCAAATTTCTTTTTATGATTTGGGTTTATCTAAGGGAAAGAATTTACATTTTTGCTTCACTAGATCTAAATAATTTATGAATACTACCTTTTCTTTTGATTGGTTCAATCCCCTTACTATATGTCCATCCTCTCAAATCTAATGCTCTTCCCCAGCCAACGGCGAGGGAAGACACTAGCACATAATTTATTTAAGAAAACCTAGGTCATCTTAACCCCATGGCCCAATGGAAAGCCCTATTTCCTCAAAATGTTTTTTGATCAAAACCCCTTTTAATTTTTTCCATCCATTTTAAAAAAAAATTGAGCTCCAACGATTCATCTTTCATTTCAGATTTTATCATGCTAATTGATCTTATAGTGAGTATTTTGTAGGGTTGGCATTGATAAGGATTTGGATTTGGTTTATTTATCGTTTACAGGTTGACCTCACAAAGTATCCATACCATAACCGATTCATTCTTTGGGGTAAAATTTAAGATTTTATTGCCAGTTACCCCTTCAGTCTAGGGGTAACTAACGAGATCATGTCTCAAGGCCCACAGGTAGCAAACATGGAGTGTCGAGAGTCACATTGAGAAGCAAATCCAGCAAGGTCCCTCCTATTCATGTTGATCACCACTCATCACCAGCAGCATAGTATCATCTACTACATCGTCTTAGTCCTAGAGGACAACAGGTCTTGATTCATGAAGTAACAAGTCTGGTGTCATGGTCAGTTTCACTCTAATATTAGAAGCACTTGAACATGTTGCAAAGAATCCTTTCTTGATTATGAAACGTTTGCATGGAATTTATATCTTTTGCCTAATTTCACCTTGGTGGATGTCTTTGTGTCCTAGCAAGTTGGTCACGCTCAGGAAAAGGGTTTCTATAGGGTAGCTCCTTGAAGGTTCATTGTACCATTCCCATCCATACTTACCACCTTCCATCCTTCTTCCCTTCATCTCCTCATCTTTTGGTTTTCCGGATTCATTAACCCAATAAGGGATTGTACCTCATTTCATGGGAAGAAGGGGATAAAGGCCCAGATGTGTTGTAGCCAAAAAAAGATAAAAGCCAATATTATCCTTCTAGATGTTCACCCTTAGTTCCTGGGAACAATAAAACATTTCTCCAAAAAATGAAGGATCTACAAAGGAAATCACATAATTAATAAATGTCCTGCTAGTTGAGGAAATGCATTTTGTGGTATCCCTTACTTTCCATTACATATGGCACCTTGTGTATTTCTAGTTTCAAGTGGCATTGCGGTACTCCTTGTTGAAATAATGTAACTGCGAAGATCATTCTTATTATTATTTTGTTATTGGATTAAATCCCCATTGCAGATTAATCATGTCATTATTATTATTATTGTTATTGGATTAATCCCCATTGAGGATTAATCATGTCGATAATTGTATAAGGACCAAATCCCCTTTTGCAGATTGGTCATCGGACAATTACAAAGGATGGAATAAGAAGTTGGCCCCAGTAGTTATTATGGAAGACCCAGAATTAATTAAAGGTGGGTTTACCCACCCAGAGTGAGAGGTCGGCCCTTCCAGTTGTGACCTTTCACACATGCCAGTCTGATATAAATAAGAGGCTAGTGCCTCACTTCAAACATACAACTCACTTGCTCATTCTCTTATGAGGCAAGCTGCAATTACCAGTTGGAGAGAGGAGAAGAAGAGTGGTGCATCTCTTGGGGAGGACTTTCTGTATTGGTTTGACTTATCTCTTGAACATTGTATAAGCTATTTATGATAAGGAAGTTTTTGCTGGGTTTTCTTCCCCTAGAGGGTTTCCCAGGATAAATGATGTGTCTCTTGTGAATGTGTATTTCTCAGTGATCTTGTTCTTATTATGCTCTTATTTAATGAAATGCAAAGAACTATAATAATGGCATAAACATTAACATGGTATCAGAGCCAACCTGAAGAAAGCACAATTTGCAAGAGGAAAAACGTCACTGTTACCGTACCCAAAAATTAGGGTTTTGCAAAAGTGNAAGGATCATTTTGGCACTTAGAGCGCACCTTTTCAGTGGCTAGATCTCCCGAAAAGTGAAACCCTAGTTTCACAAAGTACTAGAAAACTAGAGTACCAGAAGTACCAGAGTACCAGAAGTACTAGAAAACTAGAAGCACCAGTCTAGAAATCCGCAGATCAGATTTGAAGGGGTAAAAGTTGGATTTTCGAAAATCTAACTGCACCAGCTAACTCGCCTCAGCTCAGCGCACCTATCCCCTAGATCAGAATTTCAAAATTTGAAGTTTGAAAAATTAGGGTTTCCTCATAAAACCCTAAGTTGCAGTTGCAGTTGCAGTCTCAGAACCAGTTGCAGTTGCAGTAC
>ML777461.1:85807-97226 GCA_009831015.1 Picea engelmannii | reverse complement strand
ACAGGACAAGTCTGGCTGAGAAGAAGAAAGATGGGCCCTCCAGGGCCATGCTCAAGTCACTTCTGCTCTCGGTACTCCATGTCTAGGACCATGTGGGCCTCGAGACATGATCTCCTAGTTATCCCTAGATATCGGGGATAACAGGCACTAGTCATAGTTGACTCAGGGAAAGGGTTGCTTGTCATTTAATCTTGCACTTTGCATTTGCTGCTTTAGCATCTTAGGTTAGTATTCCCCCAAGCCTTTTAACAAATTAAAATCAACTCCTAGAACTTCAAAGTTAAATCATATCTAGTAATTAGGGTCTACCCCCCTTGGCTTCCCTAGGAGTAAGCCTAGAAGGAAGAGGTTCCGGTTAAGGTGACAGTGTGGACTGTGAACCTAGGCATTGTGCCTCCAAGGACACACTAAGTGAGATGGACTTTGCTCATGTTTGCAAGTGTGTATTAGGAAGGCAACACGGTGCAAGCCTCTGGTGTCCCTCTACCCCTGGCTGGGGTCAAAACATCCATATGGTGGGATTTTAGCCCCATGGAGGTCCGAACTAATCATCTCCCCATATGTACCTATCTGTTGGGCATGGTCCTACAGCAACAAGAAGTACGCCCTCCATGGGCTCATAAGTCACAGGGATCATAGCAATGTCAATAACGTCTAATAATCAAATTACCCAAACATGTGCATCAAACCCCCTTTACCCAGACAAATGCTCAAAGAAGTTATGGAGTTTAACAATCCAAGTTTGGAGAGGGTCTCAGAATGTCCTATTGGGATAATCCTCCTCAGGTTTGGGGTGTTTCCCAGGTGAAGACCAATCTAGGTCATGTAGATGTATGAGATGGTGTAGGGAATGTTTGGGCAAGGGGTGCAGTGATAACAGGGAAATGTAGGTCTTACCTATGGGTTCCTTTGTAGAGGGTAAGTTGCACCTTGTCATGGATGCCATTGTTTCCTAGCCCATTCAATGCCTTTTATTCTTTGTCTTATTGTTTTTTCTTTTCAAGATAATAGTTGGAGGACACTATTCTGGTGTGGTGCCCAGTGGTGACAATGTTACCCACAAGCACTTCACGGAAATGAGAAGGTTGGATCATGATGAGGCCCCCTTTCTCTTGGCTATGCCACCAAGAACCACTACCCTGGTTTGGTGACCATATGGATGGCAGTGTCATACCGCTACATTCCCATGGACCTAATTGGTCGGCTCATGATGAGACCTCCTATCCACCAACTAGGTCTTGAGTTTTATTTTATTTTACAGGTCCCCTTTTCTTGCTGAGAAGCCATTTATTTCTTTCTCAGGAATCCTTGGGCGAAGCATCTCAAGGTTTCATTTTGTCTTTTAAATTTTTCCAGCTACTTTTACCCTCTGGGCCTCTAACCCCTTCTTCCCACGGTACAACCCTTACTAGCTTGGCAAACCTAATGCCCGAACCAAGGTAGGGGAAATATGAAAGGGACAATGATGAAAAGTGGTAAGTATGGAAGGAACAGACGATGACCTTTCATAGACCCACCCAGTGGAAATTCATCCTTAAGGGAACCAACTTACTAGGGCACTTTGTCATCACCCCCAGGTATGGACAAGTTAAAGAGCATAATTTCCAACCAAACTTCATGAAACAAAAGAGAATTCAGTGCACATATTCAAATTCTTTGAAAATAAGAGTGACACATACCATCATACCCAGACTCATTACCTCATGGAGCAATACCCACTGCTACTTCAGAATCAAGCCGATGGGATGGATGTTTTTGTTGCTGATAGATAGGAGGTGTTGAAGAAAATATGGGCCCTCCAAGGCCAAACTCTAGTCATATGGCTCTCGGTACTCCATTTCTAGGACCTATGGGCCTTGAGACATAATCTCCTTAGTTATCCCTAGGATAGGGGATAACAGGGTGGAAGAAAAAAGGATTGGGTAAAGAATGGTATTAGTCCTAGATTTTATTATAATTTTTTTAAGGGCCGGGTACTCTTATGGAATGTTTTGAGGATATTTTCATGGCACTCATTCAAAAAGAGGATAAAACCATTAGAAACCTTGAACTTGATGAAACCTATACTTTTTCTATTATTGGAAATCAAGAGTATGAAGTGAATCTAGATGAAGTACCTCCTCATAATGTTAATGAAGAATATGTTCATAAAAACTTGGAAAGTGGACGTGATGAAATCTCTTCTCATGATGAATGTTATATCGTTACAACGTATAGATGTGGAGTGTCATACTTGGAGGCTCTTAGTATGGATGAAGCTAGAAAAAAAAAGGAAGAATCCACGACATATAACATTCAAGATCATGTTGAAGAACCACCTCTTATGGAAATAGATGAAAAGTCTTCTTATGATCCCATTAAAGAACAAGCTTCACCTCATAAACATATTGAAAATAAAATTCATAAATAAAACCTTGAAAAAAAACACTTGGATGATTGGATTGAGGTTTTCCATGAAAGGAAAAGAGAGATAGATGTTTTATTCCTTGAGTTTCAAAGGAATCCTTCATATGAGGTGGGGGTTGAAATAAACAATAAGATAGAAGAAAACAATGCCCTTATGAACTCAATAGAAAATCAAGAATCTATGCACACAACTCATAATGAATATGTTTCCACTTTTCCATTAATTTAAGATCAACGATATGAAGGAGACTTTGATCCCATTTAACTTCAAGGATATGAAGAAAAAGACCAACCATCTAATAAGCACATTGTTGTCGTCCTTATACACACTTGCAAACGTGAGCTAAGTCCGGCTCACTTAGTGTGTCCTCGGAGGCACAGTGCCTAGGTTCATAGCCCACACTGTCACTTTGACCGGAACCTCTTCCGTCTAGGCTTACTCCTAGGGAAGCCAAGGGGGGTAGACCCTAGTTACTAGATAAGATTTAGCGTTTAAGTTCTAGGAGTTGATTTTAATTTGTTAAGATTTAGGGGGAGTCTAACCTATGATGCAAAAGAAGCAATGCAAGATGCAAGGTTAGTATGTTAGGCAAGCCCTTTCCCTAAGTCAACTAAGACTGGTGCCTATGGTTGGGCAATGGGGTCAACTAAAGTGGAAGGGTGTTTCGTTACAAAAGAATTACAAGTTACTTACAAAATAATAATTATTCACCACAAGATTAGATACAAGTAATAAAGAATGCTAAGTACAAAATGATACAACACAACAAGCTAACCACGTTATTTCAATATGCAGGATTTGAAGAAGATCAAGGTATTAACATCATCAACACATTAGGCCTAAGCATGCCCCAATAGCACTTACTCTATTGGACTGCTCCTCAATGGCAACATCAACATTCACAAGTCAAAGAAAAATTTAGAAGATTTAAAAGTTAAGGCACAAGTATTCCACAATGATTATGATACTCAACACTTAGTTATTTAACCCACAAGGTATTATTAGATGAAAGATCGAATTACAAGTATTAAGCCCAAGGTCTAATTACTTAGTGAGTTAAGGGTTCTTAAGATTAAAATGATTTTATTACCCTTATTAAGTGTTTCACCAACCTCCTCCCTCGATTGTCAAATAATTGTTGTATGCTCAAGAAGTGAAGCAATGAGGCCCGCCCTACCTTCGCAGGTCAGCCCAAAAGATTGAGTTTTTACGAAAAAGATGCTCCTTCGCGCCGTGAGACCGTTCCTAGCCTATCACCTTCCGTTTCCCTCCTCAATCCTCGTTTTAGATGGTGAATATGGTGGTTTAAAGTACCCTATTAAGTCTATTAAGTATGTATATCAATTGGTTAGACTTTTAGGTGTATTATGAAGTATTTTAATGATTTTAAGATGCTTAAAATCGGTGATTTTAGAGCAAAACCGAAACTTTTATGAGCTTAAGAAAGTGTGTTGTTAAGTGTGAAAATGAAAAGCATCAACACATATAAATCATTTAAAGAGAGCTCAATAACGATTTAATTCATCACCATTATCAAATCACCAATGTGAGAAACTTGTTATGAAAGAGAACTAAAGCACCAAGCAAGAACAACTTGCCCAAGAGAGAAAGAAGAAAGAAGGATTCAAGCTTACACCACTTATCTTATGTTTGTTTAAAGCATTAAGAGAAAGTACTAAGTATGAAAGAAAAGCTTGAAAGATTAGAAGTGTGCCTACACTATCAACTCGTCAACAACACATTCACTTAAGTGTGGTGGAAAATGGCCTTAATATGTTATAACGTGAAAAGAAAAACCATTTACTAAACCATCTAAGCATTAACCATTTAATGTGTTGGATTAGAGCATGCAACAAAATATATCTAAGTGAGTTGATTATGCCCCAAGGGCTTAAGCTTAAAGATTAATGTGTGAGAGATCTAGATCTAGATGATTTTAACCATTAAAGCATAAATAGATCAAAAGCACATTAAAACCCTAGCCTCACAATTTGAGGTATTCCTCTCCCAAAGTGTAGGTAATTATTAAACTTAGAAGATAACTTGGAAAGAAAGAGATAAAGAAGCAAGAGAGAGAAGAAGCAAGTAAGGCAAGCAAGACGCTCACTAACCCCACGTCCTAGCTTACGAGAGTGATTTAGAAATGGAAGAACTTGAAATAAGCTAATCTTAGGTTCACACGTGGGAGGTAGGCTGTACCAATCCTTCTCCCACACTATGAGCAACTAAAAATCAGCAAGAAGTGAGGAAAGTAAGCCCAAGAAGCTAGAAGAAGTGAAGAGAAAAGTTGAGAATGTTACCCACTTGAAGAGAAGGGTCTTGAAGTGTTGTGTGGACGTTTTTGGGTAGCATAATCCTCTCAACCAGATCTGAACCTGCAAAAACCAGCAAGGTATACTTGCTGGAAATGCTACACACAACAAGCAAAGATGAAGAAAAATTTCTAGTTTTGATAGAAATTTTTCACATAGAAAAATTTATGAAAAAAGTAGTTTTAGATGACCACTCTAAGATGTTAAGCTAGCTGAAATATATATGAAAGGACAGCAAGAAAGAATGAGAAAAGAAAATAGAGAAAAGAGGAGCTTATGTGTGCTTTAAGGGAGGACTCTTCCTTGAGGCATTCTCAATAAAACCCTTGAAGCCAAACCTGCAAAAACTTACCAAGATCTATGCATACCAAGATAATATGGTTGAATGTGCTAATAAGATGAAATACCGGCACCCTATCTAACTCACATATCTAGATCTACAAGAATACTCGTTGTTAGATCTACTCAAATAAAATACTTTACCCAAGATCTAGGCTATGCATAAATCAAATCAAACACATACAAGTTTACCTCACATGCAGCAAGAAAAAAAATACTTGTTGCTCTTCCAATGATCCTCCAAAGTTTCTCCTTTATATTACTCAAGAAAAGGATCTTGGAGAGATACTTGCTCCAAAACCCTAAGAGCCAAAGAATAGAAGAAAGATGGAACAAGAAAGAGAGAGAGAGAGAGAGGAAAATCAAGTAGCATAACATTAGCTCAAGATGAGGAGAGAGATTTATTTATACTTGGAGAGACAAACCTACCTCTCTTGGATTAATGCCAAGTGTCCACCACCAAGCATAAGAGAAGATCCCAAGGGTAGGGCGCACCATCTAGGGTTTGAGAGGTATATCTAGGGTGTAGATGAGTGAGGGAGTGTTGGGATCACACAAAAAAGGTAGTGGGAGGCTAGGGGATGCGTGCCAAGTGAGAGGAGAGGCCCCAAAAATATTTTAAAATACTTTTCTAGGAGATCCACAAGAGGGGGGCATAACTTTCCTTGGAGGGTGCACCATTTGGTGGAGAGGAGAGGAAAGGAGTGGAGTAAATGAAGGAAAGGGAGTGGGGGTGAGCAATGTTAAATATAATGTAACCTCAACAGTCTGACTATACACTGCCAGTTGTTCTGGACAGCTGTACTTTTGTTTCTTGATTTGCTTGAGCCTATTTAGCTCAGCTCTTTTCCCTTTTCTCGAAGTACTCTTTTCTCACATAATCAATATAGTGAATACTATTTTTGTTCTGGTCTTTCTCTGTATTCTCTGCTTCTCAATTTATCATGGTATCAAAGCTTCAGACGTAAGCCTCTTCACACAGTCTGGAGAGCAGCCCGGTCCTAAGAGGCACAGAGCCTAAACTGTCAACGAGAGCATGGGACGAAGATTCTTCACAAAGCTTGGAGAGCATTCCGCTAGTCCTCTCAAAAGATCGTTGTAGACAGAAAGTGCGAGGAAGAAGAAACTGCAGAAGGAAGAAACAATAAAAAATTGTAAGCATTTAAATATTCGTGAAAGATTCACGAAGAAGAGTTGCAGAGGGCAGAAACAATTAAAGATACGTGAGTTATTTAAAGAATTCGTGAAATTCTTTCCAATTCGTGAAAGATTCACGAATTTCCTTCTTCAAGAGAAACTCTTTGCAGAAGCAGCAAAAAACATGCCAAAGCAGCAAAGGACAAGCAGATGGAGCCGTAAGATCATCCCTGCGAATAGATCTGAGCCATCAATCGAGTTCAGAAAGGACGAGGAGCGCGCCGAAAAGGAAAAAGATTTTCAACCGTCAGATTTAGCGCAGAGGACCGACAGACGTCGGATCCGGGAGAAAGTGCACGAAGTTTAGTCCTCTGGAGAGCACAAGAGAAAATCCGACTTACGAAGTCGCGAAATCCTGAAATCATTGGGATCGTCCATCAAGGAGGATACGTGACGAGATCTCGGCATTTCACTGACTCGTAGGGAGTAAAGGTCAGAGAACACGGCGGTAAGAATTTGTGAATCGTGAAAACACGACTCGATCTAAGCCGTTGGATCGAGAAAGATCGTGAGTCGTCGATCTAACACTATCGGGAAATCGGGAATCGGGAGTTGGACTAGTAGAGGAGACTGCACTCCATACCCTGATACGCGAAATCCCGAAATCACGAAATCATTCCAACCATTGGATCTAGAGTGACAAGTGGTGAAGATCCGGAAGCCATCAACATTTTTGGCACCGGGAGAACGAAGGTGAAGATTGGGGCAAAATTGCGAAAGAACATTTCGCGAAAGAATCAAGACCATCCATCTCAAACGACAGGTGGCAGTAGATCCAAGCGCCATCGCGATTTTGGAAATCGGGAAATCAGAGGTGAGAGTTCAGTGAACTTGCGATACGCGAAACTCCGACGTGATCTGAGCCGTCAGATCAGGAGGAGCGTGAACCGTTGATTTGGGAGGCTCCAAAATTTCATGATTTCGGAGTTCGGGGTTTGGAGAACATCGTGACGAGAGTTCAAGGGTCGCGAAATCCCAAAAGGATATGGACCGTTAGATCATAGGAGGATCTGGACCGTCGATCCACAGCAGAGGATAGATCATAATTTCGAATTTCGGGATTCCAAGGTGGAAAGATTGGAGTTGCATCACAACTTCACGAACCACGAAATCTCGAAAAATGGACCGTGGTCATAGCACCGTGGTCGTGTGGAGGAAGGATACGAGAGGAGTTGAGGGCTCGTTAAGCCCCTTTTGGAGTTCGGGAGTTGGAGAGTTAGGAGCGGCTCACACACCTATACTCTCGAGGTCACGAAACATAACGCGCTCTTTGTGAGCTAAGTCAGTGGTCACGGGTAGTGGTCACGTGAGGAAGGAGCTTGCGCTCAGTGCTTTTTCACATGGGGCTGAGTTCGCATTTGGACCAATTCCGCCATTACAGTTGCTACAGTTTCAAAATAACAGAACTCAGAGCCTTGAATCAGTAGATCTTGCTCTCGGATAAGTCAAGTCCAGCCAGATCGAAGCTAAAGAAGTAGTCTACACCGCGTATTTTGGTCTAAAGTCACTGAAAGAACTTTGAAGACCTCGTTTTACATGCAAGAAATAGGTAAACACGAAACTTTCTAACAATCTTTCTTCTTTTGTTAAATTTTTTAAAAGATGGCCACATCTAGCAATTTAGGACCAACTCAAGGATTAATTCTTCTTGGAAAGAATTATGAGTTTTGGTCTCTTCGAATGAGATCCTTCTTGCAAGCACAAGAGTGTTGGGATCCAGTGGATCTTGGATATGTGGAACCAGATCCAGCAGACCTTGCTGCCATGACCAACCAACAGAGAACTGCTCAGGCAACACAAAGGAACAGAGAAAACAAGGCAAAATTTTGGATTCAAAATTCAGTGGATGACTCGATTTTCTCAAAATTCACAGGCGTTGTTACTTCAAAACAGGCCTGGGATATCCTTAAGTCAGCTTACCAAGGAAATGACAGGGTTAAAACAATCAAACTACAGACCTTGCAGACGCAATTCGAGACTTTAAGAATGACAGAGTCTGAAAATGTTGATCAGTTTATGACCAGAGTCATGGGAATCGTGAACCATATCAGATTGACTGGTGAAGCCATCCCTAATCAACGCATTGTTGAGAAAGTCCTCAGAAGTTTACCAAAAGAAATTTGAAATGGTCGTTACAGCAATCCTTGAATCCAAGGATCTGTCACGTTTTTCAACAGATGAACTAATTGGTTCCCTGTTGACACACGAGACCAGACTGCATCTCACAGATCAGTCAATCGACAATGCCTTCAAATATCAATTCTCTTTTAGTAGAGGGAGAGGCAGAGGAAGAGGCAGAGGTCACTAAGGAAGAGGGAGCAGTCCAAGTAACCCTCACTCAAGTGGAGGTCACAGACAATAGAACCTGAATCAATCTTTCCAAGGTCACAAACAACAGAACTAGAATCAGAATTGTTAGCCTCAAAGAGCAGAGGGAGAAGATCAAATGACAAATCAAGCATACAATGCTATTACTGCAAAAAGTTTGGACACTATGAATCTGAATGCCGGAAGAAGAAAGAAGATCAACTCTCAGGTAGAGCACATCTCTCAAATCATACAGGAGAAACCTCAGAAGGTATGTTTCTCTCATGTCACAAGACTAAAGAACAACATAAAGATCTCTAGTTGTTGGACAGTGGATGCAGCAATCACATGACAGGTAACAAAGATTTACTTTCATGCATTGATTCTTCAATTTCCTCTGATATTACACTTGGAAATGATTCTTTAGTCAAAGTTCAAGGAAAAGGAACTGTACCTATTCTTACTAAACAAAATGTAAAGAAAGACATATACAATGTCTATCATGTTCCAGATCTAAAACATAATCTGTTAAGTGTAGGACAGCTCATTGAACATGGCTATAAGGTACTTTTTGAGGGAGCATCATGCAGGATATATGATAAAACTCCCAGCAGAAAATTGATTTCTGAAATCCACATGACTCAGAATAGGATGTTTCCCTTGACCCTCAGAATTGCAAATCTTATCCAAACATATGCACAAAGTGCATCCACCCCCAATGAAACTATGTTTTGGCATAAAAGATTTGGACATCTACCCTTTCAGAGTTGAAGTCTTTTACAAAAGCACTCCATGGTCAAAGGTATCCCTATCTTAAAAAAGAAAACTCCCCCATGTGAGTCTTGCATACTTGGAAAACATAAGAGAATTAGTTTTCCACAGTCTTCCACTCAAGCCAAAAAACATCTCGAACTTGTTCACACTGACCTATGTGGCCCAATGCAAACAGAGTCAATAGGTGGTAGATTTTATTTTCTAACGTTTATTGATGACTTTAGCAGGAAAATCTGGATCTATTTTCTCAAACACAAGTCTGAAACTTTTGCAAAATTCAAAGAATTCAAAGTAGAAGCTAAAAAACAGAGTGGCAAATATGTAAAAGCAATCAGGTCAGATGGAGGAGGAGAATACAGCTCCAAAGAATTTGCAAATTTCTGCAAATCACAAGGCATCATCATGCAAACTACAGCCAGGTATACTCCACAATAGAATGGAGTGGCTGAAAGGAAAAATCAGACAATAATGAACATGGCAAGAAGCCTACTCAAAGAGAAATGTCTGTCAAATACTTTTTGGGCTGAAGAAGTATCATGCTCAGCTTATCTTTTGAATAGATTTCCAACCACCAGTCTAAAGATGAAGGTCCCTCAAGAAGCATGGAGTGGGACAAAGCTAAATGTTTCTCATCTAAGGACATTTGGATGCATAGCATACGCTCACATCCCTTCCGAATTAAGGAAGAAACTAGATAATAGAAGTGAGAAATGTATCTTTACTGGCTACAACGAAACATCAAAAACTTATAGGCTTTACAATCCAATCTCAAAGAAACTAATTCTCAGCAGAGATGTAAAATTTCTAGAAAATCAACTCTGGAACGAATCTGAAAATCAGCAAATGGACAGTCAAAATCCATTGTTGCCCAGTCCAAAAAACGCAGTAGAATCAGGACAGCCAATACCTCAACCTGCTCTTCCAAGATTGCAGGTACAAGGACAATCTGAAAATTCTCAAGATCACTCAACTTCAAGCAGAGACTCATCCTCTGAACTTCAAAATCAGAGAACTTGGAGTTTGAGAGAAATCCATCAGCAGTTGGATGACATTGAACATCACAACCTTTTTTCTTTAATGTCATGTCAACCTACATCTTTTAAAGAGGAAGCTAAGGATCCACATTGGGTTCAAGCCATGAACCAAGAGATTGACTCCATTGAGAAGAAAAAGACATGGGATCCTGTTGATTTGCCCAGACACAAGAAAAGTATTGGTGTCAAGTGGGTTTACAAAACTAAACTCAATGAAAATTGGCAGATTGAAAAACACAATTCAAGACTTGTTTCCAAAGGATTCTCACAACAACCAGATACTGATTGTGGTGAAAATTTTTATCCAGTAGAAAGGTTAGACACTGTAAGGACTCTCTTAGCCATAGCAGCTCAAAACAAATGGCAAGTATACTAGATGGATGTCAAGTCAACTTTCCTAAATGGTGTCTTAGAAGAAGAGGTCTATGTGGATCAGCCACCTGGATTTGAAGTCAAAGAATAGCCAGCCAAAGTATATCGATTGAAGAAAGCCCTGTATGGCTTAAAACAAGCTCCAAGAGCTTGGTACAGCAGAATTGACACTTACCTCGTCAAAAGTGGTTTCAGCAGAAGCCAAAATGAGCCAACTTTATACACCAAAACAGATCAACACGGTAAAATTCTGATTGTATGTTTATATGTTGATGACATGATATATACTAAAAATCTTGAGTTAACGATTTTTAAACATGCCATGCAATCTGAGTTTGAGATGACAGATCTTGGCATAATGAAATATTTTTTGGGTATTGAAGTTGATCAATCAACCAAAGGCATTTTTGTCTGTCAGCAAAAGTATGCAGTAGACATCATCAAAAGATTTCGCATGGAAGACTGCAATCCAACAGAAACTCCTCTACCCCTAGGCACAAAATTGAGAAAGAAAGATGAAGGCCCTACAGTGGACCCTATTATCCCCGATTTCTAGGGATAACTAGGAGATCATGTCTCGAGGCCCACAGGTCCTAGACATGGAGTACCGAGAGCAGGATTGACCTGAGCATGGCCCTGGAGGGCCCATCCTTCTTCTTCTTCATCAGACTTGTCCT
>ML777461.1:47771-62532 GCA_009831015.1 Picea engelmannii | reverse complement strand
TGAAAGGAAGGTGTTACAACTAGGGTTTGCTTGGATATTTCTTCATGAATTGTAAGTGTTTTTCCTACAAAACTTCTCTTTGAATGGTTGTAGTTTAAATCTCTTGCATTTTACTTATATATTGCTGAATCAAAACCCTAGGGAACAACCACACAAGTAGGTTCTTATCTCATGTCCCCTAACAAAGAAACCTTAAACCATTGAATAAGAAAATAGAGCCTAGCCTTAGCTACACTTGTTTTCTTCATTCCTCATGCTAGTCGTACCTTTTGAATCCAAGAAGAGTGAGACGTCCTTAGCCTAGGCTTACTACACTAGGGCCGTACCAATCTAGGGTTTGTTGATAGACCTTGTTTTAGCAACGTCTCCCTCATCAAAACCTCTTGTCTTGGTTAATTTTTCCTTATCGTGCTAGCCGTTTTCCGGGAAAGAGGAGAGAACACAAGGCCTTGCCTTTGCAACACCAAGTGAATCTCTCTCTCTCTCTTAGGGTTTCTATTTTTAAGGCCCTGCTTTAGCAGCACCTTGAAAACCTACCCTCTAGTCCTTAGAAAACTTTTACCCTTCAACTCTTGCGCCCCTCACTTGTTGACTCCATTAACCCTTAGGCACTGATCCTTAGACTCTAGCGTTGAAGTGATAGTGACTAAACAAACTTTCAAAACTTTATAAACTTGAAACCCTAACTAACAACTAACCCTAAAAAGCTGACGTCACCCCTAGGATATTTCATCTTGACGCAGCAATCCATTATATGTGAGCAACTGAATGATATTTGATGCATTGATTTGATTCAAGGAGTGATTATATTCATTGGATGCTATATTGTTCTAGTATTTATTGACAAGTAACATTATATTTCCATTGTCGTTATTTCAAACATTGACTTCATCAATATTTACTACTGCATTTGCTCATATATTGAACTTAGATAGTCACCGATTTATGAAGTATTAACCATTATTGCACATACTAGTTTTATTGTTGTCTTGTCTCACAAGCAGGTGCCTTCTCCTTGGTTATACTTTATTGGACTATCTCTTTAGGCGGTAATCTGTGAAAGGAGAAAACTTGCCTTAATCCTTTGAGCCTTTCCCTTTCAAACCCCAGGTTGCCAGGGACGTCTCCCTTGGGCCTAGCCTCCCTAAATAGAAAGGACCTCCCCATTGTGGTGACGTTGGGTGGGGTAGGTCCCTGTTACGCCAGTTTGGCCTTCTACTTTATAGCCTTTGCTCCTAGCTACAAACTATGTGATAACAGGGCTAATGTCTCCTTTGGAGCGGATTCATGTCTCTTTTCATCTTGAATATGGTTTTAAATTTGACATTTTAATGTAAAATAGTATGATTTTAGTATTTTGGCCTTGTCGGCCTTTTTCATGACCTAAAATGTAAAATTAGGTCATGGTATGGTATAAATGAAGGATTTTGACCTTCATTTTTTCATCACAACTTACTCACTCCATAATAAGGTCTGAAATTTGTGCCCTCTCTTAGGTTATTGGCTGATTTAGTGATGCACACTTGTTGAAGGAGGATCTTTTTGGCATATTTTGGCATTTCTCTTAATGGAAGGTGTTACAACTAGGGTTTGCAATGTTATTTCTTAGTGATATGTAAGTATTTTTCTGCAAAACTTCTTAATTGAATGGTTTCATTACTTATTTCTTGCATATGTTTATAATTTCGTTGAATAAAACCCTAGGTGACAAGCACACAAGTAGGTCCTTGTCTCATGTCCCCATTGAGAGAAAGTTTTCAGCCATCGATTGAAGAAGGATAGAGCCTAGCCATTGCTACACTCTCTTTCTCTCTTCATTTATTGCTACCCATACTATCTATAAGATGAGAAGAATGAGACGCCTTAAGCCTACGTTTTCTACACTTTGGGCCGATTTTTTTTCTAGGGTTTGCTGATAGAGCCTTGCTGTAACAACACTCTGCTTCATCAAACCTTCTTGTCTTGGTTTTATGCTTCATCTTCAGCTAGCTGTGATTTCCATTGAGTTAAGGAAGGAGGAGAGAGCGCCGATGCCCAGTTCTCCTACACCAAGGTGAGCCTCTCTCCCCTAGGGTTTTGACTTTGAGGCCTTGCCTTAGCAACACCTCAAAGCTTCTCCCTCTAGTCCTTAGCCATTTTTACCTTTGACTCCTTTAGCTCTTGCGTCCTTCACTATTGAGTCCATTTAACCCTAAGGCACTGATCTAAAGATCTCTTTCATTGAAGTGAACCTGATCAAAACTACTCTCAATACATTGAATGAAACCCTAATTACACTAACCCTAGCTTATAAACTAACCCTATTAACTGAAGTGCTTCCGTCATCTCTTGATATTAACACCTTTGTTCAACTAAACGTTTTTCTTTATAAGAAATTGAATGGTGTTGAAGGCATTAATTGAATGAAGTATTGATTTGTTGCATTGAATGCTAGATTATTCCAACATTTATTGAAGAAGTGATATAATTTTCATTGTTATTTTATAAACATTGACTTCGCCAATATTTATTGTCAAATTGCTTATATGTTTATTAGATAGTCGTTGATTTATATGAAGTACTAACCCATTGAGCTAGCTTGCACATATCAGTTCATTGTTGCTTTGCCTCAGGCAGGTGTATCTCTTTGGGGGGGGGTTTACTTTATTATTGGCCTTTGGTCGGACTATCTACTCGGTGGTGACTTGTGAGGGGGGAATAACTACTTTATCCTGTAATCCTTTGACTTCTCAAAGCCCCAGGTCACCGGGAACGTCTCCCCTAGGCCTTAGCACCCTAAATAGAAAGAACCATCCCATTGTGGTGATGTTGGGTGGGATTGGTTCGTGTTATGCCAGTTTGATTCTCTAATTTATAGCCTTTTATCCTTGCTATAATTAGCCTTTTATCCTTGCTACAAGCTGTGCGATAACAAGACCATCTTCCTATTCACGTTCATGCTCTGGAATAAACTTACCAATGCATCAAAAATATCTTTAATCGTCTTCTTCTTGGATTGGTGAGGAATTAGATCATCCTTCATCGGATCCAGGAGGACCCTCTCTGCTTTGATCTCCTTCTTGTTGTGAGCCTCCAAAGTTTTCGGATTTGTCGGTGGAACAACTACTTTGTCCATTAAATCCCAAAGGTCATACTCCTTCAATGCCAAAATTACTCTTGCTTTCCAAGATAGGATGTTGGATGCTCCATCCAATCTGTCTTCAACTCTCAACGGTGTTGTTTCCATCCCTAAGACCCGATAAACTGCCACAGAAATAACTTGTTGCTGGAATCTATCACTATACTGACTTGTACGGACTTGTATTCCCTTGTCACCACGACAACCCGCGTATGTAGGCACTTGTGCTCACTAACACCCACATATGTACACGCATGTGCTCACTGGCACCCGCGTGTGTATGTGAGTATTCTCTCTTACACTCATGTATGTACGCGAATGTGCTCACTGACACCCGCGTGTGTATGCTCCTGTCCCTTATTGCAACCTGCGTACAACTCCATAAACATGCTAAACCCTAGTTCTTCCTCGGTATGATTGTTCCCCTGAAATTTGTCCTTCGATTTCTTCATGTTGGTTATGGATCTGCTATGATCTCCTGCAAATCATCAACTGCTATGGATCTAAGATCTAGCTTCCCTTCAGAGCATGTGTTCTGATACCATGTTGAAAACCTCTTACTCCAACACCTAGGTATCTTGTTATCTAGTGATTTCCTTACTACAAATCAGATTAAAAACTCACAAAACAAAAATACACTGCTGAAATATTCAACTCAATAAACATGCAGCAGAAACAAAAACTAAAAACCAAATCATGCACACATGAACACCAATATTTTTGGGTACATACCACTGGAAAAGCCCCGGAGGGAAAACCAGTGTTGAGAATGATTTTATTATGCTAAAATTAGGGCTCCTGTAATAGGGATAATGGCCCACTGAGAGAAATAGAACTGCAGACAAACTTGGCAAAGTATGATCTATTGTACGACCCATAATTGCATGCTTTTCAAAATGTACATGATTGTCCCTACTGCACACTGTGTACACGTTCCTGTCTCCACTAGCACCCGTGTACTTGTACAAAAATCCTATACAGAAAACTTTGTACGATGCAACTCTTTCCTGTGGCTTTGCTTGACTAAATCCCACCTGCGGTAGCCTCTGTTCTCTCTTCTCCTTGATCTAATCTCTAGATGGAAGTCCTTCTCCACCTATCCAAGATCTTGAATCATAGTACTTCGTGATCCAATCCTTTCGAAAACAAAGGTCCTTCTCTACTCTCAAGAATCTCAARTATCAAGCGTCTTCCTCCTTCACCCTAGCTTTGCTTTTATAATAATGAGTTATAATCTATTTCTAATCTCCAAAGTGATTGACAATTGAGATCACTTCTCACTTCACTTGAGATTTAGATTACATGCTAATTATTTTTAGCATTTTCCTTAAATAACTCAATTATTTAAATAATTAATTAATAAAAACAATTTACTTTAATAATTCATTTAATGAAAGTAAGTTCAAGGATAGAATGCTTTAAACGATTTCCACACATCTAGACATATAGACCTATGTGGAAATGTCTGTCCGATGCTACCACTAGCATCAACATCAATAGCCTCTCAAAGCACATCCAATTCACCATAGAAATAGAGGAGAACAATCAACTACCCTTTCTTAATGTGATGCTCAACACGAAAGGTGATGGGAAGCTAGGGTATTAGCCTTTAAGTCTATAGAAAGAAACCCCACACAGATAGATACCTTCATGCAAACTCCCATCACCATCCAGCTCAAAAAGAAGGAATCATTCACACACTTGCCATCAAATCCACAAGAATCACTTGAACTAGGAATTGGATCACCTTTCAAATGTTTTTTGAATGAATGGTTACCATGAGGGATAAATCAAGAAGGAAATCTAGAAAGCCTAGAACGGAAATCAGACATGAAGAGAAGTAGCAATCCCAAAATTATTGTTTTCATATATTAAAGGGACCACTAATAGGATTGACAAAATTATCAACAAGAATAACATCAAAGCAGCCTTCACTCCTCCAAACACCATAGGGAGTATTGTAATTTCGGCCAAAGACCCGGTGGACCCAAGACAACGTAAAGGTATCTATTCAATCCCATGTTCATGAGGCAAAGAGTATATTGTTAAAGTTTTAAGCCGACCTGTCTACAGGTTCGTTTAAAAAAACATGCAATGGACATATCCAAGAAACTTGCCTCCAAATCTGCTCTCGCAAAGCATTCTCACAACACTTCTCATCACATTTGCATAGAAAATGCAAAATTGGTTCCTAGGGAAGAACATTAGATTAAGAGAAAAACAAGAGAAGCTCTAGAGATAGAGCAGTGAAACAACATGGATGATGAGCTACACAGATAGACCAATCATTAATCAGCTCAAGAGATTAGTGGCATGGCATAACAATGAGTCCAGGGTGTGATAAAATGTCTAAATGGGAAAGATCCGACCTCACTCCTCACACAAAAAAAAGCTTCAACAAATCCATATTAATTAATTGAATCTTTTCATTCTTAATCCTCCCATCTATTACATGGCGATCCCTTGAAGATGGACTGAAGATGAACTATCCTCTATACGTCTGAAATTGGGTTCAATTAAAGAAGAAAACTAAAAAACGCAGTTTGTTCCTCTTCAATAAAAAAAAATGTTAACCTGTGAGAATGGATTCACTAAACCATATAAACTAATCGCAATCAAGATCTTTTCGAGTCCCTTCACAAACATTGAACTCTGGGCCCCTACCACTAGATCTACGTATGAAAATAATGACAACTCCTGCTGATCAGTTTTACACTGAAACATGTTATGGTCCATTATTCAGTGATGTTATGGTCCATTATTCAGTGATGGTCCACAACAATCTTAAACATTTTGTCCCCTCAATCCCCTTGCGAGGCAAATAGTGTAGGCCTAATTCAAGTGTGCCACTAGTCACATTCAAAATATCACAAACTAACCATTCAACATGGCAGACAATGGTAAACAACTTTGGAACATCATAAGGTTGACAGGAATCTCCTTTTTTGGGTAAGGAGATGTGAAGGTGCATTCAATGGGGATGCTTCTATACTTCATCTGGGGGAAACTAAAGCATTGAAAGCAGAATTGAGAGCTCAGGGTTAAGACGCAATTGGAAACTTTTCATAAGGATACAGACTCTCTAGAGATTGGGGTAAGGCAGATAGGCTGGCACTCCTTGCCTCTGTAGGAAGGGGTAGTCTGCATAATCGCAACCTCGCGTATGGATATGTACAGTTTGATGTATTCTATTTCTGTGTAGTAATGTCATGTAAGATGAATTTTTATATTTATCAATATCTATTTACCCATTTATGCGTGTGCATTAAAAATCCTATTTTATATCCGTTGTTTTGCCAACTCTTCAGTCAAAGTTTTAACAGCAAGTAAGAATTCTCCTTACCAGCATGTCTAACTATAATAGACGACTATTGAAATAATGCAAGGGGTTCAGAAGGAAGGTAATTCAATATTCTTAATGAAACATATATCAAGTGAACTTACCGGAAGCCAGAATGTAGTCACAAGAACTACAAGTGCAATAACTGAGATGCAAAGACATGGTAAAAGATATGGAAATCTGCAGATTAAATACGTGAGTTTAATACGATAGAACTTATATATAATATATAGAAAGTTCAACTCATTAATATAAAATATGGAGGCATTATTATGGCCTGCTTGGAAAAACCCTTACAACATCCCAATCAAACCTTTCAAGACTTACCTTCCAAACAAAGATTTTTTTGAGAATATCTTTGGATATATGTCCGCTGGCTGGCCCAACAACATTGAAAAATAAACCACATGTAAGGAACATGAACCCATAGAAGATAGAAAGAAAACATCTAATATAACATTAAAGTGGAATATGAGATGCAGTGGATATCCCAAGTGTTGGCATGCATATCATAGTCAGCAAGACTCAAGCCAATTCAGAAGGGGAAGTCATGAATGTCAATGAGGTTATTAGGTTATTAGTTAACAAAATAACTGCATAATATCAATAAATACTGCAGTAGAAACTGATATTCGCTACTATTTTCCATTTTCTTGATCATGATTCAGAAATTTTACATTTTGAAAATTGTAATCTAATGAAACTTCCACATAAGATTCTCAGGATGCTTGTGATAAAATAAAGTGTTCAGTTATATATATGGAACCCTCTATAGTAAAATATAAGAATCAATGATATATTTTTAGACCATATATTTTTTAAATACTACAAAAAAATTGCAGAAAATAATTCTGTGTCTACTGAAGAAAATTGTTAAAAGACAATTTAAAATGAAAATGTGAATTTAACTGTGCTATGTTTCAGAAGAAAAGCAATCAAGTCTGATGGGCATAATCCTTTCCCTGCCATATACACCAATGGTAAATACTCAAATCGAAAGTGACACCCAAGGGCAGTATATGGGCTGTAGAATTTGGGGAGCTAATGGTGAAGTGGGCATACTGACTGTCAGGGCAGTGAGCAGAGGAAGATGTAGGCAGGCAACAATGATGCAAAAATAAGAAACAAGTAAAACAGATTGAGGAAACCCTGGGCATCAGAAAATGCTAACAAAATTTTAGAACATTAAAAATGTTTCATATTACTGCATGTATTGGATCAAGTTTCACATCTCAAAACAGAACAGGTTGAAGTTTTCTAAATGAAATAGTTACAACAATAATTGCAGCATGAAGGGCATACTTCTACACATGTGAAGATGCATTAGTATCAGAAGCCCGAATTTGCTTTATGGCCATCACTACAGAAACTACCCGAACCAAAGTTGCTGGATCTGCCTGGCTAGGCCCCAGTGTCCATGTTTCCACATCTCAGATCCACATCCGGCCTTGATCCATCCAGGATACAGATACGTATCAGCCAGGATCGGTATCTGAAATGCCACACATGGAAATCATGCGATATGCTGTCCAAAAAAATGAAAAAAAAAAGAATACATATGTCATAAAGTATAAGGTGGCATGGAAGCAATGTATAAATTTTATGCCACACAAAGGTGTTATAGATTTCTGGTTATAGAGGGAATTTCCAGTTTGCTGGTAAAAAATTAGAAGCTCGTTGATATATGATTCTCTCTGACATTGCGGGTTTTTTATTTGTTGGTTAGTTCTTCCTTTGGCGACGTTGCTTTGCACTGTTTTCTTGTGTTACTTCTCTTAATTATTCTTTTTTACTCTCTAGCTGTTTTGGGTTATTCAAATTTTTGCAACTTAAGATGTAAGATGTAAGTGGATGTCCTGTTTGATGTGAATATTTTTGTCTTTGATGAAACGCGACTATCTATCTGGCGAGTCAATATCTGAAGAAATATTTTATATTGCATTTTTCATGCAAAACATACAAATTAGAGGAATTTGTTGACATCTATTTTTCATGAAAATGCTTAGTGGTTGATTTATCTTTGTAAGAGTATTTAGCTATAAGAATCGTCGTAAGAAATACAATTGGTGCTTTTATGAATAGATAGATGTATTTGCAAAATATATATATGGTGCTTTTATAAAATATATATATATGGTGCTTTTATGAATAGATAGATGTAGTTGCTATATATATATATATTTTGTTAGAAGCACAATTAGTGGTTTTATGAATAGACAGATATATCTGCCAAAATATTTATTTGTGTGAGAGATTAAAGAATAGTTGGATGATTTACAACGGTCTTTGTGACAGTATAAATATACATTGATAATTGAAAATTAAAGAGGTTTGACTCTTCATGCTTCACTTCATTATTATTATTTAGGTTTGTTATATTGCCACCCGCTTCCAGGATGCTTTGTCCTCGGAGAAGGATGCTTTGTCCTCGGAGCATTCATGAGGAAAACTTACTTCAGCTAACTTCCTCTTTTATGTGTCTTCCCTGGTACTTTCATCTTTGGTTGTGGAGAGACATCTTGCTTTTAAATTTGAGTTTGAATGTTTGTTTGTAATATGATTATAATACTTTTACTATGAAAACTGTTTTTTCACTAGTTGAGTTGTAATGGATCTACCATATCATATAAGGTTCCTGATTTATATAGCTTATAATTTTTCCTTTGCCACTTGAATTCCATGAATTGTTTTTGGAGATTCAGGGCATATTTACCCAACTTCATCAACCATTTTTCTCTTAACATTGTGTCCATCTCACCAAGTGGTAGAGCATAAAATTGTAATTTAGTGCCAAGTTTTGTATTCATACAAGATCCTTATGGCATATTCTTATACATTTCACTTGTTGACCATATACAATTATAACATTTTTGGTAGGCTGTACAAAAAGGTTTAGTTTTTTTGTGATATTGATATCAACAAAATTGTGTGCTTCCAAAATCTATTAATATTGATACATACTTTTTTTATGGTTCCTTTGAGTTTCAGGGTCCTAGGTTCACTTTTTCCAGTTATTGCCATAAGAAAAATCTTGGTTTTTTTTTTTTTTTAATTTCTTGAGTCCTAGATTTTATTGATGTTTCATAGCTAAGGTGGAGTGTATTTAGTTGTAGGTGCTTTTGTGTTTTCTCTTGTACCTATAGCTTCTTTTTGAAGCAACACTTCTTTCTTTCGAGGTTTCCTAGCACATATGATTGTAGCTAATGATATTTTAGGTGTAGTTTCATCATCATTAGATTCTAACATGTCTTCTTTATTGAAAACTTCTACTTCTTTTTTATCTACAATTTTGTAATGATATAATTGTTTTAATATGATTTTCTCCACATTTGCGATAGTTATTGTCCTCCTCATCTATGAATGTTGAATTCTGATGTTTATGGTCCTTACTTTGATGTGGTGTAGTGAATCTAGACTCTTCTTCATTTGGAAAATGTCATTGATTTGTGTAGTTTCACCAATTATTGTTAATAGTTATAATAGGGTTGTCATTACTTGGTGTAACCTCTTTCATTAGTCTCGTATTACCTTGGTCATTGGTTCATTAGTTTATTTTTGATCATTTGTTTTCTTTCTAGTATCATCTATGAAGATAATATTGTGCATCTTCATCTCACTCATATATTGTTTTTGTAACATACCCAATACCCTCTATACACTATTGAGGATATGGGGTATTTCTTGAAACCAACAAATTCACACCAACTTCTTCTCTTTGATACCAAAATCGATTATATGGACTAGCTATAGAGTTTAACATCAAATTAAAGCTACAACAGCCTTTAACCATCAATTTCAAACTTAACATATGCATACAACTTTATAATAATTTCAGCCATGAATATGTAAATTAAAATTTAAGTACAAACCTGCACAAACTAGAAATAATACTATATAGAACAGAAAGCACAATAAACTTGCATTTCATAACACAACCAAGTATACTTATCTTTCCGGGAAAATCATCCACCAACTAGCTATCATCTCTCATTTGGTAAGAGCATTCATGTAATATCCCCAATAGAGTTAGGCTAGGATATTATGTTCTTATGTGCAATAAGTGTTCTTTATGATCTAAAATGGTTGACAAATTTTTACAAACAGTTTGCATGTATTCTACTAATAGACATTTCGTCAAACATATTGCATGCAATACAAATACACCAAAAATAGAAGAGAAAATATGTGGTATTTTATTATGAATGGAATATGGAACATAACAAGAATAAGTTTCTAATGGTTGTTATAGCAGCTACAACACATCAATGAAAACACACAATATCAAGCCAAAAACCTGGAATCATGCCATGGCCTCCTCAATAGATGACATCAAACCCTCTAAGTACCACAACCTCTCCAAGCAAATCGATACAACCCAAAACTAAAGTCAAATCACAAGATGAAGCTCCAATGAAGATCTTGAATGGATCCTCCTCCTTGCCTAGCTAGGGTGAATATTGCACCACCAAAGCTAAACTACAATGGAAGGGGTTTTCCAAGACCCCAAAGAAAACCTTGGCTCCAAGAGCACTCCAAAGAGATCAATTCAAAACATAATCCAAAGTGAAGCGCTACCCATCCTTTTATTCTTCCTTGCTACCCCTTCTATAACTTTCCCCCTTTGACTTAATCCACATGACCCTTATTCTCATTTTACTTTTGACTTAAATATTAAAGTCACATTTTCCTAATGTTTAAGTGACTATTAATCTTAAAGTTACTTTTTAACCCCTTTTTAATGCTAGAAAGTGATTAATTTTCCTTTAAGACATTTTTGGATGTTGGAAATCTTTTTTTTATTATCCCAACCTCTAAATATTTCCATCCTGATTCCAACAAGCTATTACACTAAGGTATCCCTATAATATGATCTGAATAATACCTTTAGTGCATTTAATTAAAATATGCTAAAAAATATTTCCAAATTACGGGAATTATTAGAATGCTACAGAACCAAGAACAAATTGTGCGAAAGTGATATCGATGATGAAAGATGATAAATGGAATAGGTTGGGGGCTATATAACTCCTCCAAATCATCCAAGCTCATAGGCAACATAACCTCACCCCTCTGTCCTGGTTGACACAAACCCTTGAAGTCATCTCCAACTGTATAACAAGGAAGCCCAAAAATGGGGACATGAAATTTCTCCCTTCCCAAAGATTGCTTGTCCTCAAGAAATTCCACCTCAACCATAAAATAAACAAATTGCACTAAATTGAAGTGGAGAGTGATCCCTGGGTTCCAAACCAATCTAGAAGAAGTGAAGCACCCTTACTCAAAGCGTTTTCCTGTAAGGTACTAGCACGAGAGGCCTCTTGAATATTGTCAGTAAGTAGTGAAACCAGATATTGTAAGAACTCGATCAACTTCTCAGAGAATTGCTCCTACATAAAACCAATCCCATGCACTCCAGTAGTAAACTCCTGATAGTAAAACTTTCTCTCCTCTATATCAGTTGTTGAACAGCTAAATAATGCAATCCCAGGGTCCCAAGCTAATCTCAGAAAGGACCCACCATGCTGACGTTGTGTCACTCTGATCATAATGGTCTGATCACCATGCTCATACTGTGTTCTCCTCTTCTAATTCATGAAATCCCTAAAAGGAATGAACTCACTATCCTGGATCATGTATTTCCAAGGAATCTCAATGAAATCGAATCCCGTCATCCCGCGGATAGACTCTATCTTGGGTATCGTGAGGGAAAATCTACCTCGCCATATAGAACAAATCTCAATAACTCCTCTCACAACATCCCCATAATGATGCAACCCAATCACTAACACGACCCTGTTGATCATCCTCATCATCTGAAGCAGTCAATCACTCCGATGAATGCTAGGATTCCACCACTCCCAATGCATGTTGAAATATCTTTGAACCGATCCAACAGAGCCTGGATCTCTTCATGTGCACTCTGTGCAGTAATCACAGGGTCCAAATGAAATACCTATGTCATGGCTACAATGCCACCTGTCTCATCCAATCGGCTCAAGTGAACCTCCCATGTCCTATTGTATATAATGAGGGCATAAAATAACAACAATAGATGCCTCTACCACTTCCTGCAAGACTGGAAGGTGACTAGTGCATTGGTCAACCCCAAGGGTATGACCAAGAAATCATAATGATGTCTGGAAGCAGACCTGTGAGTATCCTATTCCGCGACCCTCATCTGGTGATATCCTAGATGAAGATAAATCATCGAGAGATATGTTGCCCCCTGAGGCTCAACCATCCACTCATTGATCCTAGGTAACCTCAACTTAATGGTATGCTCGAGGACTTTGTTAGAAGGTCTCCCTGGATAAAACACTCCAAAACTCCACTGTACACTACAGTGTGCTAACGAATACCCCTGCATATTGTTGCCTATCACTGAATGGTCTTGTACCATCCTGTATCCTGTAGGTGCTACTGTATCCATCACTCTATTGATGTCACTTGAACCTGTATCCCAGAGAATGCCCATTTTTGTCATATACCTGCCACCCAATCCATGGATGCACACTTCCTTGTGGTCTCGTCCACAAGAAATGTGCTCAACTATATCCTTCGTAGCTAAGCCTTGAGCCTTTAGCGGGCTCTCCAACAGAAAAAACTCATGATCTATCCAATGCAAATCAAAAGCATAGTTAAATCCCTCTGTGCCATACCTCTCCTCAAGCACCTTCAACATTGAATGCTCCTCGTGCGGGATCGTCACAAGAGGATCCTCTCTCAAATCATGAGTGCCACTCACACCCTCATGTGTCACTGCTACCAAAGATGATGGAGTCTTTGTTGCTGTCAATGATGAAGAGCATGCCTTGAGGATTTTGATGAGTACTCCTCTGAGCACTTGGATTCATTCCACGAGGAAGATTATCAACCATCATTATGCTCAGGTTTTGATAGGAGTAAGGACATCGTTTTCCTAAGGAAGGATTCTTGTGACAAATTTCTCCAACCACTTCCAATTACTTTACCTTGCTTTGTCATTAAAGGTGTAGTTGGGAATTATGTCGTTTCTATTGAGTTTCCTATGGGGAAAATCCTAGACTTCAAGGGTAGGTTGAATACTCCAAGAAAAAGTCTGTCAACTAAACCTTTTAACCTTCCCTTGAGAGTTTGTCAGTCATCTTCAAGACCCTTGTCAATCCCTTTCAAGTTTTCAGATTATGAGGACATCCTAGGTAGCCATTTTTCAGACCTTATGAGTCAGTGTTCTGAACCTTTGACTTTTCATGATCCCTTCTTGAAGTCGATTGATCACTTTCCTTAGAGAGTGACTGGGCATGATTTTACCCCTCCCACCCGCCTCCATGAGTTAGACCTTACAGTTTCCATTATTACAATACATTTTCTAACTCATGTTATTTTTTTGCTTAACTTATCACAATTTTGGTTCATGATGAAGCAAAAAGGCAGGTATTGTGGGAGATTGTTGGATTGGTTTCACTGGTCGTTTGACTACACCTAACATCCAGCCAACAGGTAAGTACAAGGAAGTAGGTAGGAATTTTCATTCATTGTATATACCATTTGCATTTTATTCTAGAATAGTTTGCTTTCACATTTGTACATATGCTTGTTTTTATTTTATATATATATGAGTTGGGGGTGATATCACCACCCCAAATTATTACTAATAGTTTCATGTTGAGATCAAGTAGGTTATAGGTTATTCCAGAGATGTTGAGGTTCTCATGTGCTCTACGACAAGCACATGTCCCCGAGTTGGAGCTAGATGGTATCCCCCAGTTTAGGGATAACTAAGAGATTATGTCTCAAGGCCTGTTGACCACCTATCCAACTAGGGGGTCAACTCCATGTGCCATGAAGAGATGCATCATCAGATGCTCATTTGTCAAAGACTTTGGTTCTATAGGGCATTTTTGGCCCCGACACTTCTTTTTGTAAATGGAATTTCTACACCCCTGCGTGGGTCAATAATGTAATAGGTCTGCATGGGTCATAGTTAGGTCAGTTACCTTGGGATGGGTTCATTGGGAGAGTTCCTTTCACCGAGGGTTTTTTATCCTCATGTTATCAATTGGGATTTTCAGCCTTATTGATTTCCCTTGAGTTTTTCCCTCACAGTTGCAATAATTCCTCCAAAGTGGTGAAGGGCGTTCTAATGAGCTTATCCTCTGGTAACTATTGTTTAGGGATAATGTAAATGACCATGTAAGACATATTATAAAGTTTCACGGAATTCCCTTGAGTCTAGATTAGTTTTTTTTAATTAATTAATTTTTAATTAAATTTCCCTAAGTTTGGAGGTTTAATTATTTAATTAATTAATTATTTTTGAGCAA
>ML777461.1:37076-47314 GCA_009831015.1 Picea engelmannii | reverse complement strand
GCCCTCCTAGAAGACTTACGCCCCCCCCTTTTGAGAAAATTCTAGAAAAAATATTTTAATGAATTGGGGCCCCTTCTCTCACTTGGCACGCCTTTCCCAGCCCCCCACTACCCTTTTTTCTTGATCCCAACACTCCCTCACTCATCCACCTCCTTGATCCATGCTTGAAACCCTAGATGGTGCGCCCCCCTTCTTGGGATCTCACTTTGTGCTTGGTAGTGGACACTTGGAATTGATCCAAGAGAGGTAGGTTTTCCTCTCCAAGTATAAATAGATCCATTTTCTCACTCCTTCCACACCATATCTTGAGCTATTGTTATGCTACTTGATTTTCACCACTCTCTCTCTCTTTCTTGTCCATCTTTCATCCATTCTTTGGCTCTTAGGGTTTTGGAGGAAGTATTTCTCCAAGATCCATTTTTGAGTAATAAAAGAGAAGCTTTGGAGGATATTGGAAGAGCAACAAATATTTTTGTTCTTTCTTACACATGAGGTAATATTGTGAATTTGGTATGATGGTTGCATAGATTAGATTCTTGGGTAAAGTGTTTTACTTGGGTAGATCTAACAACGAGTGTTCTTTTAGATCTATATATGTGGGTTTGCTAATAAGGTGAAAGTATTTCATTTTGTTAGCATATTTAACCATATTATCTTCTTGTATGCATCATATCTTGTCAAGTTTTGCAGGTTTGGCTTCAAGGGTTTTGTTGAGATTGCCTCAAGGAAGAGTCCTCCCTCAAAGCACACTAAAAATCCTCCCTTCTCATTATTTACTCATTCTTTTATTGATGTTCACTCCATATATTATTTCGCTAGCCTAACATAGTAGATTGGTCACTTTAATCCATTTTTATCATAAGTTTTTAAGGAGAAAAATTTCTGCCCTAAAAACATAAATTTTTCTTCACATTGTTGGTTGTGTGTAGCTTTTCCAGCAAGCATAGCTTGTTGGTTTTTGCAGGTTTGTAACAGGTTGAGGGGGTTATGCTACCCAAAATCATCCACACAACACTTCAAGACCCTTCTCTTCAAGTGGATAACAAATATCAACCTTCTCTCTATTTTTTCTAGCTTTTTGTGCATAGATCTATTTACTTTTGTTGATTTTTAGTGGCTCATAAGCTTGGGAGGAGAATTGGTATGGCCTACCTCCCATGTGTGAGCTTAGGGTTAGCTTGTTTCAAGTGTTTTCTAATTTCTAAGTCATCTTCTAAGCTAGTACGAGGGGTTTAGTGAGCATCTCGTTGATAGTTGTTGTTGCTCTCTCTCTCCTTCACCTCTTTGGCACAATAAAGGTAGGCTTGCCTCCACCTTGTGCCATTGAGTTGCTTGGCTTGCTTTTTCATTTCTCTTTCAAGTCTTGTCTAATCTTAATAATTGCCTACACCTTGGGAGAGAAACCCCCAAAATCGTAAGGCTAGGATAAGTAATGTGTTATTGATCTCTTCATGCTTTAATGGTTTAAATATTCTAGATCTAGATCTCTACACACATTAGTCCTTAGCTTAAGCCCTTGCGGCATAATCAACTTGCTTAAATCTACTTGCATGTTATAAGCTCTCTTAAGATCTATCTTGTTTACATGCTCTAATCCAACACACTAAATGGTTAATGCTTAAATGGTATAGTAAGTGGTTTTCCTTTTCATGCTATTTCATCTTTAAGGCCATTTGCCATCACACTTAAGTAAATGTATTGTTGGATAAGTTGATAGTGTAGGCACACATCTAAAGTTTCAAGATTTTCCTTTCACACTTAATGTTTTTCTCTTAATGCTTCAACAAACATAAGATAAGTGGTGATAAGCTTGAATCTCTCTCCTTTCTTTGGCAAGTTGTTCTTGCCCTTGTGCATTAGTATTCTTTCATAATAAGCTTTCATGTTAATGGTTTGATCAATGGTGATAAACTAAATCGTTATTCAGCTTGCTCTTACATCTTCTACATGTGTTAAAGTTCTTCATTTTCATGCTTAAATAACACACTTTATAAGTTGCAATAAGTTTCGGTTTTGACATAAAATCACCAATTTAAGGCATCTAAAAGTCATAAAAACACTCTCTAATACACCTAAAAGTCTAACCAATTGATATATCAACTTAATAGACTTAATAGAGTACCTTGAACCACCATATTCACCATCTAAAATGGGGATTGAGGAGGGCAACGGAAGGTGCTAGGTCGGGGACGGTCTCACGGCACGTGGCGTCCTTTCCGTAAAAACTCAATTCTTAGGGTTGACTTGTGAAGCTAGGGTAGGCCTTGTTGCCTCACTTGTTGAGCATCCAACATCCATTTGGCAATCGAGGGAGGAGGTTTTTGGTTAAACATCTAATAAGGGTAATTAAAATCTTTTCAATCTTAAAAATGCTTAACTCACTAAGAAAATAAACCTTGGTTTAATCTAATTCATCTTAAAGGCTTAATCACTTATAAACTTAATCTTCCAATCTCATCTATAAGTAATGCTTTTTGAGTAATAAACTAAGTATCTTAATCATTGTGGAACACTTGTGTTTAAATCTTTCAAATCTTCTAAGTGTCTTTGTGAATATTTGAGTGTTGATGTTGCCATTGAGGAGTAGTCCAATAGAGTAAGTGCTATTAGGGCATGATTAGGCTTAATGTGTTGATGATGCTTATGCCTTGATCTTCTTTAATATCCTGCACATTTAAACAAACATGGTTAGCTTGTTGTATTGTATCATTGTGTGACTAGCATTCTTTATTGTAATTACTTGTATCTAACAATCTTGAAGAATAACTATTCTTTTGTAATCTTTGTAATCATATTGTAACGAAACACCCTTACATCTAGTTGACCCCTTTCCCAACCTTAGGCACTAGTATTAGTTGACCTAGGGAAAGGTTTTTCTTGACATAATAAACTCTTGCATCTTGCATTGTTTCCTTAGCATCATAGGTTAGACTCCCCCCAAACCTTAACAAATTAAAATCAACTCCTAGAACTTAAACTCTAAATCTTATCTAGAAACTAGGGACTACCCCCCTTGGCTTCCCTAGGAGTAAGCCTAGACGGAAGAGGTTCAAGCCAAAGTGGCAGAGTGGGATTTGAACCTAGGCATTGTGCCTCCAAGGACACACTAAGTGAGCAGGACTTGGCTCACGTTTGCAAGTGTGTATAAGGACGGCAACAAGACCCAAAAGTCCTAGACATGGAGTACCAAGAGCCAAATCGACTTGAGCATGGCCCTGGAGGGCCCATATTTTCTTTTCTTCAGTGCCTCGACTTTGTCAACAACAACAACATCCATCACCTGGGCTTGGTCCTGTAGAAGAAATGAATCTTTCTCCATGAGGTAATGAGTCTAGGTATCATGGTATGTGTCACTCTGATCCTCAAAACCTTTGAATATGTGCATTCAGTTCTTTTTGTTTCTAACGGGTGCTTAGATATTATACTTATCCACTTGACCATGTCTGGGAGGAATGACAGGATGCCCTAGTAAGCTTGTGCCCATAGGTTTTGAGTTGCCACTGGGGGGATTCATGAAGAGTCATCGTCAACTCCTATCATACTTACCATTTTCCATCTTACTCCCGCTCATACATCCCATTAAATTGGTCCGGGAATTCGGTTGGAAAATCATTTAAGGGTTGTGTTATCACCCAATTTAGGGATAACTAAGGATATTATGTCTCAAGGCCCACAAGTCATAGACATGGAGTGCTGAGAGCCAGATTGACTTGAGCACAGCCCTAGAGGGCCCATCTTTTCTTCCTTTCAGCACCTCCACTTTGTCTACAACAGCAACATCCATCACCTCAGCTTGGTCCTGCAGCATAGATGGATCTTGCTCCATGAGGTAATGAGTTCGGGTATCGTGGTATGTGTCACTCTAATCCTTAAAACCTTTGAATATGTCCATTTAGTTATTTTTGTTTTTAACGGGTGCTTGAATCTTATACTTATCCACTTGACCATGTCTGGCGGGAATGACAGGATGCCCTAGTAAGTGTGTGCCCATAGGCTTTGCGTTGCCACTGGGGGGATTTATGAAAAGTCATCGTCCGCTCCTGTCATATTTACCACTTTCCATCTTACTTCCCGCTCATCCATCCCATTAAATTGGTCTGGGCATTGGGTTGGCCAATCATTTAAGGGTTGCACCTTGCCTTGTGGGAAGAAGGGGCTAAAGGCCTAGAAGGTAAAAGCAGCTGACAGAAGATAAAAGCCTAAAAATAAAACCTTGAGATGCTTCGCCCAAGGATCCCTGAGAAAGCAGTAAAAAGCTTCTCAGCAAGAAACAAGAGGGACCCATAAAAATAATAAAACAAGACCTAGTCATAGGATAGGGGGTCTCATCACGAGCCAACCTATTAGGTCCATGGGCATCTAGAGGTATGGCACTACTAGCAGCTGGTTACCACGCCAGGGTAGTGGCTTTTGGTGGCATAGCCAAGAGGAAGGGGGTCTCATCACAAGCCAACCTTCTCATTTCCGTGAAAGTGCTTATGGGTAACATTGCCGCCACTGGTCACCACGTCAGGGCAGTGTCCCCTAACTAACTTCTTGAAAGAAAAATGCAATAAAGAAATAAGAATAAAAGGCATGAATGGGCTTGGAAACATTTGCATCCAGGACAGGTGCAGCTCGCCTTCTACAAAGGCACCCACAGGTAAGCCTTGCATTTCCCTGCTATCCCTGAACCCATTGTCAAGACATCCCTTATCCACCTCATCCATTAACATGACCTGGATTTGATTTCTTCTGGAAAAATCCCATTTCCAGTGGACACTAGCCCAATAGGATGCCTTGTCACTTCCTCCTAACTTGCCTTGAAGATTTGTATAATGTCTTTGAGCACTTGACTGGGTGAAAAGGGTTTTATGCACATGTTTGATAAAATTGATGATTGGATGTGATTGACATTGCTATGATCCCTGTGACTTATGAGCCCATGGAGGGCGTATCTGTTGATGTGCAGGATCATACCCGACGAACAGGTACCATATTGGACAGGTACACATGGGGAGATGATTAGTTTGGACCTCCATGGGGTTGAAGAGCCCACCAGATGGATGTTGAGACCCCAGCAGGGGGTAGATACAGGACATAGGGGTTTGCACTGGAGAAGAGGAGGACGTTCCATAGAGGAACCCTGACAAAGCCTTACCTAGGGGGTTGTGCCCTCTCCATTGGAACGTTGGCCTTGGAAATCCCATGACATCACCAGGATGCCCATGACATCATCCAACATTATGGACGTTTTGGGGAGGAAGTTATGGCAGTTGTGGCACGTGTGGCAGTTTGGAGAGGCCCAAGGAGTGCTAACGTTTTTCTCCAGGAGGCCAATGCTGCACTAAAAAGGGCTAATGTCACACTAGAAAGGGCATGACGTCTTTACTTTTGCTTGATTATGGTTTAATTTATGACATTTAATGTAAAACAATATTATTTGGTATCTTGGCCTTGTCGGCCTTTTGGTGACCTAAATTTTATTAAGGTCACTTGGTATTGTATAAGTAGAGAGCTAAAACTCTCATTTTAAACATCATCTTTCACTCACTCTTGGTGAGGTCTGAAATTTGCACCCTCCTTAAGGGTTCTTGGCTGAAATTTTGATGCGCACTTGTTGAAGGAGGCTCTTTATTGGCTATTTTCTGCATTTTCTTAGTGGAAGGCTTACAACTAGGGTTTTGCTTAATGAATGGTTGATGAATGTAAGTGAATTTCTGTAATTCTTCTTCATTTGAATGGTTATGGTATCTTTTTCTTTCATTTTAATGGAATTTGCTGAATCAAACCCTAGGGAATGAGCACATGTTGGTGTCCTTGTTTCATGTCCCTACCAATTTATGCTAAGAGCCATTTTAATTTGCTGTGAAGATAGAAGTTAGAGCCTTTCCATAGAAACACTCTACCCTTTACTCTTCTAGCCTAGCCGGGTTTTTTTTATCTTGTCATTGAGCTAAAGAAGGAGGAAAACACATTAAGGCCTAGGGTTTCTACACCTTAGTGAGCCGTTTTCCCCTAGGGTTTGATTGATGAGGCCTTGCCTTAGCTACACTTCATCATTAAACTCTCTTGTCTTTAGCCCTATCACTATCATTTTGGCCCTTCAACTTTTGTAGCTTTTTGATTCCATTTTCCCTAATAATGCACTGATCTAAACCTTCTATGTTTGAGTACTTTGATCACAACCTCTAAATACTTTTGAGAAACCTTTAACTCCTTCTAACCCTAGCTTAGACCTAACACTTACTAACCCTATTGCTTCCGTCATCTATTTGTGCTATAAACATACCCATGCAACATTTATTGTGTCCTTAAAGCAATTGAATGATTGGCTAAAGCATTGCTTTTAGTATTGATATTGTTACATTGATTTCCATTGATCATTGTGAAGCTCCTTTAGCATTTATTGTGAAGTATATTGTAATCATTGCTATTGTACATCATTGATTTTCTTCATCACTCTTATTGGTCATTTGCTTTATTACAGAAAGTCTTTGATTATATGAAGTACTAACCAAGCAAGTGACCTTGCGCATGTATAGTTTTCTGGTTGCTTTGTCTCGGGCAGGTACACTCTTGGTGATCATTTGTACTTCTGGTTATCTTTATCTTTATTGGCTGATTAGCCGGACCTTCTAATTGGTGGTGACTTTTGAGGGGGGGAAACTACTACTTAGCCATAAACCTTTGCCTTCTCAAAACCCCAGGTCATCGGGGATGTCTCCCCTAGGCCTACCACCCTAAATGGAAAAAGCTATCCTATTGAGGTGACAGTGGTAGGATAGTCTTAGTTACACCAGTTTGCCTCTTTTGCATCCATCCTTTACTCCAACTACAAACTGTGCGATAACATTTTGGCGCCGTTGTCGGGTAACACTGAGTCAATTCTCCTCAAGACGACACTTTTCGATAAGACTCTCCTCAAGAGCCTTAATCTTACAAGCTTACCTCGCGACTCCACTAGGGGTGATTCCCTTATTCTTTTGATAATTTCAAGAAAATTATCTGGTGACTCCACAAATGACGACCCGTAGCGGACGTCAATACTTACCCCTTTCTACTGTGGTCTTCGTTACCCCTACAAACCCTGTTACTTCTACAAGTTCTCTTAGATGGTCTCGCCAAGAACTCTTTGGCTCTCTTGACCTAGGTAACAACCAAGGAGGATTACATGACCTACCCAAAGGGGACAACTCTTGGATACCGAGTTTTTCAGGAAAGGGAGTATCCTCCGGTAACTCACATTGGACCCAGTTCTATGAAAGATTCCAATTTCATCAAACCGGTCAAGAACACCTTGATGTCTTTATGAGGCTCTTTGCAAGCTCTCTCACTGGGGATTCCTAAACATGGATTGATCTTCTCCCAAAAGGAAGCATCAAAACTCATGAAGAATTAGAACAAGCTTTCAGAGTAAGGTGGTGTAAACAAGAAAATGCACAATCTTTGTACTCTCAATACATCAATATTTGTAAAGGATCCAATGAAAGCATCATAATTTTCAATGATAGATTCAATCTTCTCCTTAAGAAAATCCGACCCAACCTCAGTTCAGAAGAGGCCATTCTCCAACATTATTTGAACTATTTGGAAGGGATTTTGCAGTTCACCCTTAAGCATCGGTCACCCTCAACCTTAGATGAAGCACAAGACATTGCTTACTAAATTGAGGAGAACCTTAAATTCGAATATTTCATCTATCAAATTAACCTCTCGCACAATAACGACCACTGGGGATCAAGTGATGAAGGTATTGCAGAAACTGAACCTAGCCTTCCTGAGATTTTTGAAGTGAAACCTGTGGTTCCCAAGAGGAAG
Organism: Picea engelmannii; assembly: GCA_009831015.1. Taxonomy (NCBI): domain Eukaryota; kingdom Viridiplantae; phylum Streptophyta; class Pinopsida; order Pinales; family Pinaceae; genus Picea; species Picea engelmannii. The sequence goes on along the minus strand of ML777461.1, from coordinate 39,514 downwards.
TGGAGCACTTCTCCTACCAATGTACACGATTTTCCCCTTTTGTTTCAGCAAAAGGAACCTCCCACTGAAGTAGAACCCTTTCAAGACATATTTCTTCCACACAAAAATGAAGAGATTGAAGCTTCCCTGCCACAAATTTATAGAGATGATCTCCTTGAAGCGTTTCTCCTTTTGTCCACTAGGCAGAAATTATTGGACTGAAGTATGGAGAGGTTGCCCATTTTTACGTCACTCTCCAAGTCAATGACTCCCTCCTCCATAATTGTTTCTTTGACCCAAGCACTACAACCAGCATCATGACTGAAAGGATCATGCATCAGTTAGGTCTAAGCCTCTCACAACCAAACACGTAGGAAGGTTTTGCAAAGGGGATTATCAAAAATTTGAATGTTACCTGTTATCCCCGATCTCTAGGGATAACTAGGAGATCATGTCTCGAGGCCCACAGGTCCTAGACATGGAGTACCGAGAGCAGGATTGACCTGAGCATGGCCCTGGAGGGCCCATTTTTCTCCTTCTTCGCCAGACTTGTCCTGTTAGCAGCAGCAGCTTCCATCACCATCGGCTTGGACTTGCATCAGAGGAGACTCTTGCTCCATGAGGTAATTGGTCCAAGGTATCATGGTATGTGTCATGATTGATCGTTATAACCTTCTTATATATGCATCAGGTTCCTTACATTTCTGATAACTTCTTGGATCTTACACTAATCCACTTGACCATTGTTGGGGGGATAACCGGGGTGACCTAGAAAGCTTGTATTCATGGGTTTTGGTTAGCCACCAGGGGGGATTTGCAGAGCCACCGTCCACTCCCACCATTCTATCATTTTACATCTTATCTCCCATTCATCCATCCCATTCCCCTAGTCCGGCCATTAGGATGACCTTTTGAGGGTTACACTTTGTCCTGGGGGAAGAAGGCGCTAAAGGCCTAGGGGGTAAAAGCAGTTGGTAAAAGATAAAAGATATAGGAAATAAAACCTAGAGATGCTTTGCCTAGGGATCCCCGAGAAGGCAATAAAAGGCCTCTCGATAAGAAACAAAAGGGACCCTAAGAAAAATAATAAAACAAGACATAACCAAGAGGATGGGAGGTCTCATCACGAGCCGGCCCATTATGTTCATAGGTATCCAGCGGTATGACATTGCCATTATCTGGTCACCACGCCAGGGCAATGACCTTTGGTTGCATGGCCAAGGGAAAGGGGGTCTCATCACGAGCTAGCCTTATCATTTCTGCGAAGATACCAGTGGGTAACACTGTCAGCTCTAGTCACCACGCCAAGGTAGTGTCCTCTGGTCAGACCTTGAAGTAAAAAAGAAAGAAAAGCAATAAATAAAAATAAAGGCAAGTAAAAGGGGCTTGGAAAATGTGCATCCATGACGGGTACAGCTCACCTCCTACAAAGGCAACCACGGACAACACCTACCCTTGGTCTTACTATGACTGGACATCCCCAGACTATATCGCTTCATGAACATGGCTTAAATGATTCTCTGTGGGAACTTTCCTTTTCTTGTGGATATTAGCCCAATGGGTTGTTCTGTTCGTTTCTTCAACTTTGTATAGTAGATGTGTGAATGTCTTTGAGCTCTTAGAGGATATGCTAGGGATTTTATGCATGTGTTTGATAAATTTAATGGTGAAATATGATTGACATTGCTATAATCCCGAGGACTGATGAGCCCATGGAGGGCGTAGTTCTGATGTGATAGACCATACCCGACGGACAGGTACCAGTGGACCGGTACACATGGGGATATGATTAGCTCGGACCTCCATGGGGCTGAAGAGCCCATCCGATGGTTGCTGGAATGGCAGAGACAGGACAACATTGTGGCGAGCCATTGCACGAGAAGGAAGAAGGACGTTCCACCCAAGACATTTTGGCAGAGCCCGGCCTAGGGGGAATGACCCACTGCAAATACGACGTTTGCTTTTGATGGACAGGACGTCACCTGAGGCAGTTGGACGTTGTCTGGAGCGTGTGGCAGTGTGATGGGATCATTTGGCATGTGTGGCAGCTTGGAGGAGCCCTAGAAGGGCCAATGTTTTGGTCTCTGGATGTTGTTCTTGCCCAAAAGGGGCCAACGTCTCCCTCAGAAGGGCTTGACGTCCCCCTCTTTGATCATATTGTGACATTTTTTAGCAGATTAATGTAAAACAGTGTAAAATTGTTAGTCATCCTTGTCGGTTGTTTTAATGACCTATTTTTATAATTAAAGGTCATAAGATTGGTATAAATAGAGGACGTTGGACCTCATTTTAGATAACATAACTCGCTCTCTTGACAGAGACACACTTTTAGTCTTTGTCTTGGTATTTTGGCTCTTGGAAGTGAGGCGCAACTCTTGATTGGAGGATTTTCTTGGCATATTATGGTGTTTCTCTCATTGGAAGGTTTACAACTAGGGTTTGATGAGCATTCTTCATGA
>ML777461.1:0-29156 GCA_009831015.1 Picea engelmannii | reverse complement strand
GAGTGAGGGAGTGTTGGGATCAAGAAAAAAGGGTAGTGGGGGGCTGGGAAAGGCGTGCCAAGTGAGAGAAGGGGCCCCAATTCATTAAAATATTTTTTCTAGAATTTTCTCAAAAGGGGGGGGCGTAAGTCTTCTAGGAGGGCACACCACTTAGGGGAGTGGAAAGGAATGGAAGGGAATAAATGCAAGGAGGGGAGTGGAGTCATGATAGGAGGTGACGTGGAGGGTGAGGGAAGGTAAACCACCCAAGAGAGGGGTCCACCACCCCTTCTAGATCTACGTTACAGCCTTTCATCACCAAGGGGGGCGTAAATCCCCTAGGGGGCATGAGGGTTTGGTGATGTGAGGGGGGTAAGGGTGTAGAAAAGGTTAAATCAAGTTGGGTGGTTTAGGAAATGGTTAGGCAACCTCTCTCAGTATTTTTCCACCTTTACATCATCCTTTTAACTCATTATTACAAAAATTACATTTTTGCTATGTCATGACCTAACAATTAAAATTGTTGTTTTTGACTGACTGACACTCCGGGTGGACAAACCCATAGCAGAAGTTGTCTGACTAAGCTGAAACTTGGTCCAAGGGTGTAGGGGGTCTCATTCCATTTATTTTGAGTACAAATACCCCTATCAAAAGTCCAAGGACCTAGTTTTTACAATTTTTGCTCAAAAATAATTAATTAATTAAATAATTAAACCTCCAAACTTAGGGAAATTTAATTAAAAATTAATTAATTAAAAAAAACTAATCTAGACTCAAGGGAATTCCGTGAAACTTTCTAAGATGTCTTACATGGTCATTTACATTATCCCTAAACAATAGTTACCAGAGGATAAGCCCATTAGAACGCCCTTCACCACTTTGGAGGAATTATTGCAACTGTGAGGGAAAAACTCAAGGGAAATCAATAAGGCTGAAAATCTCAATTGATAACCTGAGGATAAAAAACCCTCGGTGAAAGGAACTCTCCCAATGAACCCATCCCAAGGTAACTGACCTAACTATGACCCATGCAGACCTATTACATTATTGACCCACACAGGGGTGCGGAAATTCCATTTACAAAAAGAAGTGTCGGGGCCAAAAATGCCCTGTAGAACCAAAGTCTTTGACAAATGAGCATCTGATGATGCATCTCTTCATGGCACATGGAGTTGACCCCCTAGTTGGATAGGTGGTCAACAGGCCTTGAGACATAATCTCCTAGTTATCCCTAAACTGGGGGATACCATCTAGCTCCAACTCGGGGACATGTGCTCATCGTAGAGCACATGAGAACCTCAACATCTCTGAAATAACCTGTAACCTACTTGATCTCAACATGAAACTATTAGTAATCATTTGGGGTGGTGATATCACCCCCAACTCATATATATATAAAATAAAAACAAGCATATGTACAATTGTGAAAGAAAACTATTCTAGAATGAAATGCAAATGGTATATACAATGAATGCAAATGCCTACCTACTTCCTTGTACTTACCTGTTGGCTGGATGTTAGGTGTAGTCAAACGACCAGTGAAACCAATCCAGCAATCTCCCACAATACCTGCCTTTTTGCTTCATCATGAACCAAAATTGTGATAAGTTAAGCAAAAAAATAACATGAGTTAGAAAATGTATTGTATCAATGTAAACTGTAAGGTCTAACTCATGGAGGCGGGCGGGAGGGGTAAAATCATGCCCAGTCACTCTCTAAGGAAAGTGCTCAATCGACTTCAAGAAGGGATCATGAAAAGTCAAAGGTTCAGAACACTGACTCATAAGGTCTAAAAAATGGCTACCTAGGACGTCCTCATAATCTGAAAACCTGAAAGGGATTGACAAGGGTTTGGAAGATGACTGACAAACTCTCAAGGGAAGGTTAAAAGGTTTAGTTGACAGACCTTTTCTTGGAGTATTCAACCTACCCTTGAAGTCTAGGATTTTCCCCATAGGAAACTCAATAGAAAAGACATAATTCCCAACTACACCTTTAATGACAAAGCAAGGTAAAGTAATTGGAAGTGGTTGGAGAAATTTGTCACAAGAATCCTTCCTTAGGAAAACGATGTCCTTACTCCTATCAAAACCTGAGCATAATGATGGTTGATAATCTTCCTCGTGGAATGAATCCAAGTGCTCAGAGGAGTACTCATCAAAATCCTCAAGGTATGACCGGAAATCATCAGGAAAATATGGGACTAGGTCAACCTTGGGTGTTTGGAAAATATCGATAATTATATCATCTCTTTGTTGCCACTGGTCAAAATCAAAGTACCTGTTGTGAAGGAAACACTTGGAAATGATTCTCAATGTCGTAAATGGGGTCCATATCATAACCAACTAAATCCCATTTACGTCTTCCAACATGTATGAACTCATCAATGTTATTAACCACGTCACTATCTATATCATAACATGCAGGATTTGAAGCATTCAAGGGCTCATCTATCTCCTCCTCCTTTCCCAAATCACAAAGTAGAGAATTGTCAAAATTTTGGAGAGGAGGGTGACTTATTGTGTTTGTTTCTTCTTGTGAAGGAGCTTTGAGGACTTGGGTGTCTTTAGCATGCATCATTGTTTCATTCTCATGAGTTGCTCCTTCATCTTCAACTGTACAATAATGAAGATCTACTTCGTTCGAGGATTCCATTTCTTCTTCCTTCTCTGAATCATAACACAAGGCATTGTCAAGATTCTGAAAAGGAAAATGACTAACCTCACTCTGTTCTTCTTGTGCAAGAGAAATATGCTCTTGGATGGCTTCATCAGAGGGAGGAGCACAAATCAATACTTCATCATCGTGCTTGATGTCTTCAAGCTCCTGTTCTTCAGCCACATCTTCATTATTCTCGATAGAAGAATGAGTAATCTCTTGCTCTTAATTATGGGATTGGGAAACACCTTCAGGATCCTTCTCCTCAATGCCTTGTTGGTCTATGGCTTGTTCCCCTTCTTTTTGGAAATCAACAGTGAAAGTTTTAAAGGAAACCAATCTTTCCAAACCAAGATTGTCTGGGGTACCTTTAGGGTCACTGATTTTGGTCCCTAGGGACAAAATGTGTTTTCCCTTGGACAAGGAGAGATTTACCTCGATTTGCATGGCCATGTTATAAGCTTCGTTGAGTGTTTTTGGCTTCTACTTACTTAGGAGGAACCCTAAATGCATAAAGAGTGCATTTGTAAAGAGATACAGAAGGCACTTGTCTTCACGATGATGGTTTCCAGGAATCTAACATAGCAATCTGTTAAACCTATCTTGGAAATCCCTGACAGTTTCATTTTCAGTTTTTTTTGCATACTCGAGTTCTTTTAGTAAAATTTGGATATCTTCCAATTTCATACCCCGCCTTTTGAGAAAGATTTCTTCTAACTGATCCATAGAAGTGATGCTAGCAACATGAAGATCATCATACCATTTTCTAGCATTCCCATGAAGAGTAGCAGAAAAAAGTTTCATCACCAAATCTTCAACATTATCACTGATAGGATGGAGTTGAAAGAAAGCCCAAAAATCACTCATGTGATAGTAGACTCTTTCCTCATCACTACCAGTGAATCTAGGGAGCCACTTTTCGTACTTCGGGGGCATTCTTCAGGGGTATCCCTGGGTTTTACTCATGTCTAGGGGTTTGAAATTTCCCGGGTCCCATTGAGAATTCATGGCTGGCTTCGTCATCAGTGGAGTCGCTAGATAATTTTCTTGAAATTATCAAAGAAATAAGGGAATCATCCTTAGTGGAGTCACCAGATAAGCTTGTAAGATAAAGACTCTTGAGGAAAGGCTTACCGAAAAAATGTCATCTTTGAGGAGGATTGACTCAGTGTTCCCCGACAATGGCGCCAAAATGTTATTGTGCAGTTTGTACTTGGAAGTAAAGGATAGGTGGGATAAAGGTAGACTGGCAAAACTGAGACTATCCTACCACTGTCACCTCGATAGAATAGCTCTTTCTGTTTAGGGTGGTAGGCCCAGGGGAGACGTCCCCGGTGACCTGGGGTTTTGAGAAGGCAAAGGCTTATGGACAAGTTTAAATTTTCCCCCCTCACAAGTCACCACCGATCAGAAAGTCTGTCTAAATAGCCAATAAAGAAAGTGATAACTGAAAGTACAGATGATAACCAAAAGTGTACATGCCCGAGACAAAGCAACAAGAAAAACTATACATGTGCAAGATCACTTGCTTGGTTAGTACTTCATATAATCAAGGACTTTCTGATATAAAGCGATTGATAGAAAATATCGATGAAGCAAATCAGTGATGTAAAATAACAATGATTACAATATATTTGCTTCACAATAAATGCTAAAGAAGCTTCACAATGAGAAATAACGATTTATCATCAATGTCAAATACTAACATTTATCAGAAGCAATGACTAGCCAATCTTTCAATTGCTCAATAAGGATTTAAATGCTGGAAGGTATTAATATAACTCAAAAGGATAATAGTAGCATTAGGGTTAGTAGGTTATTCTAGTCTAGGGTTAGAAGATGTTAATGATTGTTCAAGAGTATTTGGAAGTTGTGATCAAAGAACTCAAGTACAAGGTCTTAGATCAGTGCGCTATTAGGGAAAATGGAATCAAACTAGCTGAAAAAGTTGAAGGATGAAATGATAATGGTTGGGCTAAAGACAAGAGGGATATGATGGTTGAAGTGTTGCTAAGGCAAGGCTTCAACAATCAAACCCTAGGGGAAAATGACTCACTAAGGTGTAGAAACCCTAGGCCTTAGTGCATCTTCCTCCTTCTTTAGCTCAAAGGGAAAAGTAAAAACGACTTAGCTTGAAGAGTGAATGGTAGAGTGTTGCTATGGCAAGGCTCTAACATTTATCTTCAGCAAATACAATGGCTCTTAGCATAACTTAGTAGGGACATGAAACAAGAACACCAACATGTGATTATTCCCTAGGGTTTAATCCAGCGAATTTTCATTAAAATGCAAGTAAAAGATACCATAACCATTCAAATAAAGAAGGGTTGTGGAAATTCACTTACATTCATCAAGCATTCATTAAGCCAAACCCTAGTTGTAAACCTTCCACCAAGAAAATGTAGAAAATAGCCAAGAAAAGCCTCCTTCAACAAGTGTGCATCAATATTTCAGCCAAAAACCCTGAAGGAGGGCGCAAATTTCAGACCTCACCAAGAGTGAGTGAAAGATGATAAAAAATAAGAGAGTTTTAGCTCTCTATTTATACAATAGCAATGACCTTACTAAAATTTTAGGTCACCAAAAGGATGACAGGCCAAAATACATAATAATATTGTTTTACATTAAATGTTAATTTAAAACCCTAATCAAGCAAAAGTGAAGATGTCGTGCCCTATTAGGGTGACGTGGCCCTTTCTAAGGAAACATGGGCCTCCTGGAGCAAAACGTTAGCCCTCCTTGGGCCTCTAGAAGCTGCCACATGTGCCAAACATGCCTCATCTTCCTTCCAAAACTCCCATATTGCTAGATGACGTCATAAGATGTCCTCGGTGACGTCATGGGCCTTCCAAGGCCGACGTCCCAGTGGGAAGGGCACAACCCCCCTGGGTAAGGCTCTACCAGGCTGCCTCTGTGAAACGTCCTCCTCTTCTCCGGTGCAAACCCCTCTGACCTGTCTCTAACCCCTGCTGGGGTCTTAGCATCCATCTGGTGGGCTCTCATCCCCATGAAGGTCCGAACTAATCATCTCCCCATGTGTACCTTTTCAATATGGTACATGTCCGTCGGGTATGATCCTGCACATCAACATATACGCCCTACATGGGCTCATAAGTCACAGGGATCATAGCAATGCCAATCACATCTAATCATCAATTTTATTAAACATGTGCATAAAACCCCTTTTACTCAGTCAAATGCTCAAAGACATTATATAAATCTGCAAGGCAAGTTTGGAGGAAGTGACAGGGCGTCCTATTGGGCTAGTGTTCACTGGATGCGGGAAGTTTTCGGGAGAAATCAAATCCAAGTCATGTTTAATGGATGAGGTGGATAAGGGATGTCCTGACAAGGGGTGCAGTGATAGCAGGGAAATGCATGGCTTACCTGTGGGTGCCTTTGTAGAAGGCAAGCTGCACCTGTCCTGGATGCAAATGTTTCCAAGCCCATTCATGCCTTTTGTCTTTATTATTTATTGTTTTTTCTTTCAAGAAGATAATCAGGGGACACTGCCCTGGCGTGGTGAGAAGTGGTGGCAATGTTACCCACAAGCACTTTCACAGAAATGAGAAGGCTGGCTCATAATGAGACCCCCTTTCTCTTGGCTATGCCACCAAGAGCCACTACCCTGGCGTGGTAACTAGCTGCTAGTAGTGTCATACCGCTAGATGCCCATGGATCTAACAGGCTGGCTCGTGATGAGACCCCCTAGCCTCTGACTAGGTCTTGTTTTATTATTTTTTATGGGTCCCTCTGTTTCTTGCTGAGAATCCTTTTACTGCTTTCTCGGGGATACCTGGGCGAAGCCTCTCGAGGTTTTAATTTTTAGGCTTTTATCTTTTGCCAGTTGCTTTTACCTTCTGGGCCTTTAGCCCCTTCTTCCCACAAGGTAAGGTGCAACCCTTAAATTATTTGCCAACCCAATTCCTAGACCAATGTAATGGGATGGATGAGCGGAAGTAAGATGGAAAATGGTAAGTATGATAGGAGCGGACAATGACTATTCATGAATCCCCCCCAGTGGCAACTCAAAACCTATGGACACAAGCTTACTAGGGCATCTTCTCATTCCCGCCAGACATGGTCAAGTGGATAAGTATAAGATCCAAGCACCCGTTAGAAACAAAAAGAAATGAATGCACATATTCAAAGGTTTTGAGGATCATAGTGACACATACCATGATACCTGGACTCATAACCTCATGGAGCAAGATCCGCTATAGGACCAGGCTGAGGTGCTGGATGTTGCTACTGCTGACAGAGTGAAGGCACTGAAGAAAAGAAAATATGGGCCCTCCAGGGCCATGCTCAAGTCAATCTGGCTCTCGGTACTCCATGTCTAGGACCTGTGAGCCTCGAGACATAATCTCCTTAGTTATCCCTAAACTGGGGGATAACATTTCCATTTTCTGATATTTTAAACCAAATGAATTGTTTTCATGACATCTTTCACCTCTCTTGATGGATCAATTTCTTGTTGTTTAAATAGATCATGAAATGTATAGTCAGGGTCTAAGTTGCATGAAATGTTGAAATGGATATGGATCCAAATATATATACAACATTGTTTTTGAACTATTTGACTACGATACAGCTAGGATATGGGCCATGGCATATATATAATATATATACACACACATTCAATAAATCATGAATCAGAAAAATAGAAAATTCAAATTATAAAACTATTCATCACTTTGAAAATACAACTAATAATATTAGCCATTAGGACATGATTCCATGCCGGATACAGCCATAACAGCCTACAGGATTTAGGTATTGTTTCTCATGTCACATTCACTTGGCATCCCCATGTAATCTAATAAGAAAAAAAAACAAAACTATCTATCAATCACTTTTGAAAATATAAGAAATGAATGAAAAAACCTTTTTGTGTCCAATAATTGTGATGAGCTCCAGAATTGTCCTTATTTGCTCATCCTGGTCCTCTTTATTGAACCAATATCATCCCCCAAACATTCCATTTTTGTATGTTATCTATTGCCAATTTATCGCATTGTAGCCATTTCAGTTTATCTAGTTCATGCATGCAAATTGATGTGTTTCAGTAGTTCTATGAAAGATTGTGATGGAATATGTAGGTTACATGTGTCATTGGTTTTGAATGTGCTAATAATTACGCTGCAGAGTGGTTTACAAATGAGATTTCTTTGTCTTTGTGGGATTTTATGCTTGTCGCGGAGTGTTCTTTTACATATTTTCCAAGGAATATGGTTCGATGTCTTAATTGCATAGTTCACCTTTAACCAATAGGATGTGGAATTCTCCTGAAATCCACAGCACAAGAAACCAGGGAAAAAACGTGTTTACAATCACAACTTAGTGCAACCCAACATAATGAATGGTTAAGGAAAGCATACTTCATAGGTTCAATTGATGAAGGAGTGATGGAGCTAATGGAGCTGTCAGTTAGCCGTTTTCCAATGGATCTTGTAACTACCAAGAAAATGTTAGTGTTTGTTGGGGAAGAATCAGTTGTGGGAGTCTTGGAATTCTGAGGGATCCATTTTGAGGAATCCAAGAACTCTCCAGTATATATAGGGATTCAAGTGTTGATATTCACAAATGAAAGCAGGGAATTGAATGGATCCAAAACAAACCCATATTTTGCAGTAACTCAATCACAAGTGCAATAGAGGGAGATAACCCTAGTGCACTAGAGAGAGAATTATGCCAAAGTACAAGTGTGATACACAAGAAGTACACAAGTACACAAAAGAAAGAAATAACTAGCACAAGAGATTTCCAAAGATATGGATTCCCTTAGGCATTGTTACCCCCCAAATCGATGGGTAATCAAAGGAGATTTTTCTCTATGATTCACATTCCAAATAGCAGTCCTACAGATGACATTCGTGGTTGTCCACAGAAAGATGCCCACATATACTTTCCACTTTATGCTTAGCTCACTCACATCAAACATTATGGTGCATGACACACATGAGGTACTTTGTTTTAATGATTCATGTTAAGTGTTAATGCTAAATGTATTTGGCATGAAAATAGTGACCATGGGTTGAGTTGGATAATGGATCATGATGCTTTGAATTTATAGCTTTTTCCTTGTTTCACCTTGGTGGTCTTGTTACCGACTGATTTAGCTATCTCGTCAAGGTCCTCTCAAGGCACTAAGGTGGTACCAAATAGGATAAGTGCCCACTGTCACCTCGACATAAATCCCCACTCTTTAATCCCAACTCGTACTAAAGGCTTTTAGAGGCTTCCCTGATCTGAATACATTCATGCAACTTCACCAAAGATGAGTAGAACAGTTCCTTGTATTGATGTCTAAGGTGAAGGTAAGAGTTAATTATCATATTTTCACTGATCTGTAAATCAAATAAAACGCAGAAATAATGCAGACCAACAAGCTAAATATCACTCAAAAGCTTGAAAAATATAATTCTTTTAACACACAGTTGAGGGATGTATACCCTTACCAAATGAGAGATGATTTATTTGATTTACCTCTTGATAAATGGCTGTAAATTGATTAATATCTTGTTTTTCTGTACTTTCAGATATGAAAATAAGCCAAAAACACAGAAAACAACAAGCAAAATGCCCCTTTAGGGCCACCCACAAGTGTGGACACACACAAGATTGATAGATCTGTGGGTGGGGAAGATGGGGCAGTGATTTAATGACAATATTAGTGGCCCAAAACTTCATATATGCAAGTATATTGAATTTTCTAGCAATCTGGAAACCACTTGCAGTGACTTGGGGCTGAATCCCCTCTGGGTCAAAACCTAGAAATTTATTCCAGAAAGAAATGTATGATTTATATGCTTGGAAAATGTCTCATTTATCCTAGAAATCTAATAATAATTGAGAGAAATCAGATCTGGAGTAAACAAGGGTTACTAGGAAGATGTACTTACTCGTTCAAACCCTTTGAGTGAGGTCTCTTTGCCAGATATGTGGATAGGTTAGCTATAATAGAGTGTTGTAATGTTCCCAAGCCAAATTTTTTGCTTGGAACACTAACTGCTACTGTTTGTTATGTTTTCTTATGTATTTGCAGGTTTACTCATGCATTAGGGTTTACTTTAAGCAATGAAATAGTAGATCTGAAGCATATAATCATAAACAAGACAAGATACACAAAGAACACCAGTATAGGACCAATAATGTCAGATCTGACCTTTATTTAGATAGTAGGAAGATCCTTTGAACAATAGATTTGCAGATCTGGAAGAAAACCCCAATAATATCAAAGATGGGTTGCCAACCGATACAATAATAAGTAATACAAAGATAATAGCCTCCCAAAGGCTGTCTGAGAAGAAGATCCAAGCCTCCAAAGGCTCACAACATGCAAGATAAGACTGAAGATAAGAGAACCCGATCAAAATACTGCAGAACCCCTCCAACTGGCGAAGTTGTGCATTGCTCTAGCTGCTGATGAACCCTCAAGTTTCGACCCTCCTCTTTCTGTGCTCCAAATGCCTCCAAACTTTCCCGGAATGTAGATCGGGCTAGTAGAATCCTCATGGCCAAGTTTCCAGCTGAATGGAGAAGTTTTTCTCCTCCAACTGAGAAAACCCTCTACTGGTTTGTGCCCTCCTGGTTTCACCGAATCAATAAGATTTCGTTCTCCCTCTAGGAGCCTCCAACTGCCACCAAAATCTCCAAAATGATAGATCGGGCCAATACGAACAAGATGATGAAATCTTAAGATAACCTATGAAGATCCCGGCCAGTAAACAATGAAAACCACTTCTTGCGATGCACCACTCTCTCCTCCAAATCGTGCCAAGCTCCAGGAAATAAACTGCTAGGATAACCTCCTCCGAAATAGACTAGAAATGATGCTAGGGAACCTACGAAGAAAACCTAGATGCTCCTTTGCCAAGAATCCCCCTCCTTTCTTCAGATCTAGCCAAACTCCTCAATGTGGTGTGCCCCCCTAGCTGGAAACCCCCTAGGTTGGGCACTAGCTTGATTTTTCCACTAGATCAAACCCCTACAACACTGTAGAATGGTGTGGAAGGATTATTTCACCTCCGGGACCAAGCCTGGATCAAGGAAGGTGGAATATTTCACCACCGAGTTGATCTCTAGGGATTTAGACTCAAAACCCTCAAAACTGCTTATGCTCAAGAGCTCTAATACAAAATAAGATAATAATCCAGAATGCCTTAGAAGTGCGCCCTACCCTTTCTTTTATAGCTCCAATCTATTAATCTGTTGAGTTAGTTAACCCCTAGGGTTAACTCGTAACTTTAACTCCCTTTTCTTTTCTTTCATTGAGTTACCCTTTTTCACACAAAGTCAACTCAGTAATAGAATCTTGTGTTTAGGAAGTTTCTTCTGGTTGACTTTGTCCCCAAGATGTCTGAGACTATAGTTTAGTGGGGATAGTGTAATGTCCCTTTCCAAATAGGAGCTCCAGAGAGGAGGCTTAATGGTCTAAGCCACCCCGTTAGACTATAGCCAAGGCTAGAAAGGGGTAAACAAGGTTACTAGAGGTCACTCCAGTCAAAGGTGTTATATTCGAAAAGTGACATTGAGCTAAAAGTGGCTAAAAGCGCTTTTAATTCAATTTGAGCTAAAAATAGAACATATGAGCTAAAATTAGAAGTCAACAATGAATTAGGGTTTCAGGCAGCTATAAGAGAAGGTTCAGCGACCTAATTCATCATTATGCAGATTTTGACTTGTCATTGAGGAGAGAGGTGCATCTTAGGAGAGATAGTTCAGTGGATTCTAGGAGGAAGATACTAGTTGGTTGATTTCGGTGTTGAGAGACACACCCTAGTCAACTTGAAGATCACGCAGGTCTTCCATCATTCTTCAGCAGCAGTTACATAGGTTCCAGCAGCAAGGGCGTACTTATTCAGGGTGAGGGCGCAGCTTCTGAGGAGGTTCAGTGGATCGACTTGTCCCATCCAGGGAGATTTCAGAGATTCCCCTCCAATCCAATTGAGAGGAAGGCAAGGTGCATATTTTGCCTAGTTCCTCGTCAGATTTCGATGGAGGAATCATCTGGGGCGTATTTTCCAGACATTGGGAGTGCGACACTTTGGGCAAACCCATCCGGGGTTCCCGAGCGATCATTAGATCAGACCCAGGGGAACCCTTCCGACCCATTTCACAGTAGGCTGAGGCAATCATTTAGAGACACATCTCAGCCAATTCCGATGGTGGAATCACTAGGGTGCAGTTTTTCAGTGAGAGAGAGGCGCATTCCCCCAGGGGGATCCATCCGAGGTCCAGACACACTAGCAGAGGGGCCGATCCGTCACCAGGACTGAGAGCTAGAGTAGGGCACACCATTTGGGACAATTTCTAGGCCATTCCGAGAGGTTTAGCCACCAGGGCGAACTTTCGGGACTTTCAGCAGTTACTGTGCGAGTTGCCACAGTTCCAGCTCATCCATTGATCCTGTAGTGTTCATCTATTATCGACTATTAACATTTAGTTTGCTTATTGTATTATGGCTAATATCCTTTTGTCATTTGATCTGGCCGAGTGATTCATTTTTATTCAGCTGCATTTGACATTGTACTCACAGAGATATCATAATATAAGATTTGCAATCTTTTGTCTCATTTATCATCTATATAGTCATTTATATGTTGTAACAATGAATTATCTACAGTAGATACATCATGTTATCATTGTTTCCCAGACTAGCCAATTTAGGAACATTACAGTGGTATCAGAGCTTTAGTCCTGCCAGCCTGTGACTAAAGATGATGAGTGCAACAGAGGACCCAGAGGGTCCTGAGCACATAGGTGACGAATATGTCACTTACAATAGACGCAAGGAGGGAAGACCTAGATCTGATTTTCCCCCTTTTCCTCCCAGCTCAGAGGAAGAGGAAGAGGCACAGAGGGAAGCAGAGAGAAGGGCAGAGTGAGAGGCTGAGCATGAGGCGGAGAGAATGTTAGGAGACAGATATGAGAGACAAGAGGGCAGTGGTAAGGCCCCCATGGACCCAGAAGCATCCTTCATGCAGGTAGTCGACAATCTGGTAGTCAGTCAGCAGGCCATGACTCAGTCTTTGGCGCAGATGGCTGATAGACTGGTCATAGTGGGAACCCCGGGCACACAATCCCCACATGTAGCACAAGGGAACTCAGGGGCAGGTAGTAGACCCCAGTCTCCTACTCGCACATACACCTCTTCGAGTAGGATTCCCACGCCATTGTTCCCTAGTTACCAGAGGGAAACTCTATTAGCAACACAACAGCCAATAACACAGAGGTTGCCCACTCAGGTGGAGGACATTGCAGAGTATAGGAGGGATTATGTAGCGTTGGGTCATGACTTCCATCAGGACATGACCTTGGTCGAGTATTGTGGAATCAGACTCAAGAACCGCCCCAGAGAGCCACAGAGAGGAGGACAACAGCAACAACAGGGGTATAATATTGATTTCATCCGAAAATTTGGTAAACTCACCATACCTTCTTTTGATGGATTGTCCAAATGCACTGCCAGAGCTTGGGTAAAAAAGATAGACACATACTATAAGCTCAACCAGATGACCAAGACAGATGCCATGAGTTTCAATACCCTACACTTGGAGGGTGAGGTACACGAGTGGTGGCATCATGGATTGGTGACATTGGGTCACAGTCACATCACCTCCTACAGGGAGTTCACAGAGAGACTCATGGACTGGTTTGATAGGAGGGATCCTGAGATCCACTTCGGGGATCTAGCCCAGTTGAGACAAACTGTCATAGCAGAGGCATTCATCACGAAGTTTCAGCGGTTAGGAGTGGCAGTGAAAGATATATCAAAGCCCAGGTTGATCATGTTATTCATAGAGGGACTCACAAAGCCTTTGAGAGGATGGGTGAAGGCATACAGGCCTCACACCTTGCAGGATTCCATCCTACGCACTCAATATTTGGTAGACTCAGTGCCAAAAACTAAACCCTTTTCCAAACCCTTCGTACCACAGAAGGATCGAGACAGGAAGCCATTCCAGAGAGAATGGAAGGGCAAGGAGAAGATGGATGATGAGACGAGGCGAGAGCTTATGAGGAAGAAGCTTTGCTTCAACTGCAGATATCCTTGGGTCCCAAGCCACAGGTGCATGGGAAAGGGAGAGATTCATTATATTGAAGTGGCAACAGACAGCGTGGACAGTAAGGAGGAGGAGCAGGACAGTGGATCCACTAGCTCAGAGGAGGAGTCAGCACAGGCAGAGGAGCAGCCTCCCCGTAGACCACTGACATCGGTAATTCCACAGCCTCCTGAGCAGGAAAACAGATGGAAACCAACAAAGGGAGGAGTCATAGAGACCCTCTCTGGTGTTCCTAGGTATGATACCCTCCGGTTTAGAGGGACTATTCAGGGGTGACGGGCAATTGCCCTGATAGATGGTGGGGCAACCCACAACTTCATTGATGCTTCATTGGTATCAAGACGGGCACTTAAGATAGAGGATTTTGAGGGGTTTGATGTTGCAGTAGTAGATGGCCATACGGTGGAGTGGTTAGACAGAGTTCCGGACTTAGAGATAAAGTTAGGCAATTACACAGTGAGAGACACATTTTATGTGGTTGACCTATCTGAGAAAGATGTGGTATGGAGAGTCCAATGGATGATCACCTTGGGAAAAATCACCACCAATTACCAAACCTTGGAGATGGGATTCAGAGACCGTGACGAGAAGAAGGTTGTTCTGAGAGCCATGTCAATAGGAGCACCCAGGACATTTTTGGCCAAAAGAATGGAGCGGATATTTAGACATGGGGAGGTAGCATATGTTGCAGAGTGCTTGATCACTACACGAAAGGATTCAGAGGGTCGAAAACAGTATCATACAGATATCAGGAATTTGTTGGGACGACATCAACAAGTTTTTGGGTTGATTCCACCAGGGAGACCACCAAATAGGGGTTTGAGCACACCATTGAGTTGGAGGAGGGGGCCAAACCTATGATCACACCCCCTTATCGTCATCCTAGGAGGTTCAAGGATGAGATAGAGAAAGCAATTAAGGAATTTCTAGCGATTGGACACATTAGACCGAGCAACAACCCATTCGTCTGTTCAGTTGTCTTAGTTCTGAACAAGGATGGTACCATGAGGATGTGCATTGACTACTGGGCGTTGAACAAGAAAACCATCAAGAACCGGTATCCTATTCTGCGCATTGACGAGTTGATGGATGAACTGCATGGGGCAGTTTTCTTCTCAAAGATTGATCTACGCTCTATGTATCATCAGATCAACATCCGAGAGTAGGACATAGAGAAGACGACATTTTGATGTCACTTTGGACATTTCGAGTTCCTGGTTATGCCATTTGGGCTAACCAATGCACCAACTACATTTCAGTCTTGCATGAGCCACATATTCATGGATCAGTTGAGGAAATTAGTCTTTCTTTTCTTCGTTGACATCTTGGTCTACAGCAAGACATGGAAGGAGCATATGCGACACCTGGATGAGGTATTGAGCATCATGGAGGCGCAATCATTATATGCCAAAGAGTCCAAGTGTGAGTTGGGTATGATAGAGCTACTTTACTTGGGCCACATCATCAGTGCACAGGGGGTACAGGTACACTAGGAGAAGATCAGGGCCATTCTAGATTGGCCAACGCCCAGGAATGTGATAGAGTTGCGGAGTTTCTTCGGGTTGTGTAGCTATTACAGACAGTTTTTCTGGGGATTTTCTCATCTTGGAGCACCACTGATGGATCTTACCAAGCATGGGGCTTTCATCTGGACTGAGGAGTCACAGAAAGCCTTTGATCAAATGAAGGAAGTCATGGGCACTTGTCCAGTGTTAGCATTACCATACTTCACCTTGCCATTTTTAATAGAGTGTGACGCATGCAACAAGGGTATCAGGGAAGTTTTGATGCAGGGAGGACACCCCATTGTATTTGAGAGAAGGAAGATCATTCATCTCGAGAGGTTGTAATCCATTTATGACAAGGAAATGCTGGCAATCATTCATGCCTTGACCAAATTCAGACAATATTTGGTGAGTAGCAAATTCGTGGTCAAGACAGATCACAACAACTTGAAGTATTTCCTTGAGTAGAAGGACCTCATTGAGCGCCAACAAAAATGGGTGACGAAGGTACAGGCATTCAACTTCGACATAGAGTATGTCAAGGGGAAGAAGAACATTGTGACCGATGCACTATCGAGGAGACCTGCAACATGTTCTTTGATGGAGATTTCAGCAGATTGGAAATCCCACTTGTTAGTGGAGTATTCCAAGAACAAGTTTGCTTGTGAGGTTATGGATGGGAAAATACAGGATGATAGGTATAAGGTCATTGACAATGTCATATTCTACAAGGACAGAGTCTACTTGGTGCCAGATTCGGGGCTCAAGAAGAACATCCTCACAACAGTTCATGATTCACCACTAGCAGGCCATCATGGATTTTTCAAAACCTACAGACAGATCAGGGAGAGGTTCTCATGGAAGGGCCTCAAACATGATGTTATGAGACAAATCCGTGAGTGTGTGACTTGCCAACAGAACAAGTCAGAGCATACTCTTCCAACAGGGCTACTTCATCCACTCCCCATTCCAGAGCAGGAATGGGAAAGTATATCGATGGAATTCATCACAGGCCTACCCAGGTCTAGGGAAAGGACTGTATCTATGTAGTGATCGATAGGCTGACCAAGTTTTCTCACTTCTATGCCATATCGACAAAGTACAACGTAGTTCAGGTAGCCGAGCTATTCTTCAAGGAGGTCTTCAGACTTCATGGGTTGTCGAGGAACATCATCAATGACAGGGACAGTTGATTCATTGGAACGTTCTGGAGAGAGTTGTTTAGATTGGTGGGGACAAAGCTGACACCCAGCACCAGCTACCACCCTTAGATAGATGGGTAGACCGAGATCGTCAACAAGTGGGTTGAAGGATATTTGAGGAACTATGTAGGTGGACAACAAAGAAAATGGGTCAAGTGGCTACATTTAGGAGATCATTGCTACAACAACACTTTCCACATGTCCATTGGTATGACACCCTTCTGATCATTGTACAGATACGATGCTCCCACTTTGGTAGACTTGGTTTTCGGGGAGAGAAGAGATCCCAAGACTAAGGATTGGATCATAGAGAGTCATGAGATCCTCAAGTTGCTGAAAGAGAACCTGCAGATGGCACATAACCGACATAAGATGAGTGCGGACAGGCACAGGATAGAGCGCAGCTTTGAGGTTGGGGATTTGGTTTTCTTGAGACTCCAACCTTACAGACAGTCATCTCTGAAGAAGAGTGGGGCCGAGAAGCTCAAGCCCAGATTTTATGGCCCTTATAGGATCATGCGCTGAGTAGGTGAGGTTGCTTATGAGCTAGATATTCCAGAGGGGAGTAAGATTCATAACTTGTTCCACGTATCTTACCTCAAAAAGGCAGTGGGACAATTCATTAGCACATCAGAGGAGCTTCCCTCATTGGATGAGGAGGGACAGTTGGAGTTCATTTCAGAGGAGGTATTGGAGTTCCGAGAGCGGAAACTGAGCAGGGTCATCAAAGAGTGTTTGATCAAATGGAGAGGGATTCCATTAGAGGATGTTACTTGGGAGAGAGAGCAGGTGTTGCAACACCTTGGATTGGTATTGCTTGAGGACAAGCAATTTCGGGAAGGGAGGACTATAATGTCCCTTTCCAAATAGGATCTCCAGAGAAGAGGCTTAATGGTCTAAACCGCCCCGTTAGACTATATCTAGTTCCAGAAAGGTGTAAACAAGGTTACTAGAGGTCACTCCAGTCAAAGGTGTTATATTCGAAAAGTGACATTGAGCTAAAAGTGGTTAAAAGCGCTTTTAAGTCAATTTGAACTAAAAATAGAGAAAATGAGCTAAAATTATAAGTCAACAACTAATTAGGGTTTCAACAACGAATTAGGGTTTCGGGCATCTATAAGAGAAGGTTCAGCGACCTAATTCATCATTATGCAGATTTTGACTTGTCATTGAGGAGAGAGGCGCATCTCAGGAGAGATAGTTCAGTGGATTCTAGGAGGAAGAAACCAGTTAGCTGATTTCGGTGTTGAGAGACACACCCTAGAGACCGGGAAGATCACATAGGTCTTCCATCATTCTTCAACATCAGTTACACATGTTCCAGCAGCAAGGGCGCACTTATTCAGGGCGAGGGTGCAACTTCTGAGGAGGTTTAGTGGATCAACTTGTCCAATCCAGGGAGAGTTCAGAGATTCCCCTTTGACCCAGTTGAGAGGAATGCAAGGCGCATATTTTTCCTAGTTCCTCGTTAGATTCTGATGGAGGAATCATCTGGGGCGCATTTTCCAAACATTGGGAGTGCAACACTTTGGGCGGACCCATTCGGGGTTCTCGAGCGATCATCAAATTAGATCCAGGAAATCCCTTTCGACCCATTTCACAGTAGGCCGAGGCGATCATTTAGAGACACATCTCAGCTGATTCCGACGGTGGAATCACTAGGGCACAGTTTTCCAGTGAGAGAGGGGCGCATTCCCCAGGGGGATCCATCCGGGGTCTAGACACACCAGCAGAGGGGCCGGTGAGTCACTAGGACTGAGAGATAGATCAAGGCACACCATTTGGGATAGTTTCCAAGCCATTCCAAGAGGTTTATCCACCAAGGCAAACTTTCCAGACTTTCAATAGTTACCGTGCGAGCTGTCATAGTTCCAGCTTATCCATTGATCCCGCAGTGCTCATCTATTATCAGGTATTATCATTTAGTTTTCTTATGTATTCCGTATAAGATCCTTTTGTCAATAGATCTATCCAAGTGATTCATTTTTATTCAGCTGCATTCGGCATTGTACTCACAAAGATATCACAATATAAGATTTGCAGTCTTTTGTCTCATTTATCATCTATATAGTCATTTATATGTTGTAACAATGAATTATCTACAGTAGATACATCATATTATCAGTGTTTCCCACACTAGCCAAGTTAGGAACATTACAGATAGCTAGACTACTGAGTCTCTCCGGACCTCTTCATCAAGGGGTGGGGGACATTACAAGTGCAAATCTGCAAAATGTCTTACAATACCCTCATGAAATATGTAATTTGAATGAAGAAACTAGAGGGATAGAATATCCTTGGTTACGAATAGATCTAGAGTATCTAGCTCATAAAATAAAAATTTGAGCACAAGCTAGACAATTATTTTTTGTATTCTTTATTTTTATAAACAAAAAACAGAAGAGATTGGTTGAGTTTGTAGTTTAATGGTTTATGTAGTGAGGATCACCTTGGCCTTACAAGTACCTTCCTGAGTGTTGGTTTGCAATCAAAACCTTTTCTTTGTCGGCTACAAATTTTGGGACTAAAGAATGGGTTTGTAGTCGAAGAGACTATCGCACCCAATCCATTCTAGAACAAAGGAACAAGCTTCTAAATTTTTCTAGAAAAGCTTCCTCAATGGAGGTGGTCTCCAACCATTGGGTTAACTATGACATTGAGTAGAATCTTACCCTTATTGAAGGTGTTATCGCACAAGTTGTAGGTTGGGCAAAGTCCGACCCAACCACAAAAGCAAGTGCTATAACTATGGGACACTACACCCAATGTCACCTCAATGTAGGTCCCGCACTTGGGGGTGACTAAGGTCACTCCTGGGAGGCGATCTTGGACCCTAGGGGAAAAGGTAAGAGAATGGGAAGGAAGATGGAAATGCCCCTAGAGGTCAGAAAACTAAGTGGAAGAGGAGGGGAAGGAAGATGACTTGTAGACCAAGGAAAGATGCCCCAAAAGTATAGTGCTTTGTCGGAGGATTATACTTGCCCAAGACACAAGAGAAACAAGAATATGTTGCAATATAATCAATTGGACAAGCAAGTTAAGCTTGCAGAGTCACGAGCCCATGTAGGTCTCTTCCGAACTACTGCAATATCTTTGGGAACATCAACTAGAGCTACAGGATCAACGAGATCAATTGGATCAATTGGATCAATCTCCATGTGAGACCCTCTAGATCTCTTAAAGGATACCTCCTCCTCAAAGGTAACATCTCTGCTCACCTCAATCTATCTCTGACAAAGGATGTAGATATGATATTCCTTCAAAGACTCATTGTACCCCATGATCTGGTATTTATTCTATCCGTTAATTTCCAGTTGTGCCTCTTTATATTGACACATCCTCAGCGCCTTCCTCAGAAGTGAAGATACGAAACCCTGTAAATGTGATGGATTTTGTCGAACAAACCCACCAACGATATATTGTTGGTGTTGTATGAGGGATCGATTATCTGATCTGTCCCAAAAATGTACACAATATAAAGTCATGGACTGGTGCATAGGTAGAATAAGAAATTGTTGATCGAGAAACTGACCTAGGTTACCTTGAATTCATTTAACATGGTCAAGCCAACGGTTTGGCTCGGATTTTAGCTGCTTCTTAATTTGGGACCGCCTTAATCGTTCCGTAGAAAAGAATAGAACTATTTCCCTGCCAGCGATAACCCGATCTGTAGTGCTGCTACGCCCTCTCCAGCGTTCTGTTCCTAGCAATCCTATAAAGAATAGGAAACAACCCACGATGTTGGTTACCTTTCTCTGGTTGCGAGACTGTCCCCAAGTCTTCTACTCCTCACGAGAAACTACAACTTTTCCTTGTTTGACGCCGAGAGCAATGGTAATTTTTTTTTTTTAAGGGATTCGAACCCAATTCTGGTAGGGCATTAATATTCTATCTTGTCTCGTCTTAATTCGGCTGGGCGGGGCGAGTGAATCTTCTCGTGGCAATGACCATTAATTATTTAAACATCCAACCATAGACATGGCCGGAACCCATGGACCCAGGGATAGCGTGTTCACAAGCGTGCCATAATTTATTGTCAAGAGAAGTGAAGGGAATTGGCACTCAAGCATCAGAGAGAAAACTATTGAAATTTGCAGCGTCATGCTAGGTATCTCTGTGATGTTAGGTCTTCGTCTTCCTCTTCCTTGGAAGTATTTCCTCGAGGGTCAGTATTACTACAAGGGCATGATGGAATCCCATCTTTAGGAAAAATAGCAAACACTCCACTCATAATTGTTGGTTAATGTTTGCACGGAATTCTTATTTCTCTTTTATTTACCTCGACCCTCCTATAAGGGAGTCAAGCCTAGTCTAGCTCTGATACCATGTTGGTTTTTCTTCATATGAGATATGAGAGATATTCGATATGTTATTACAATGATGAGTGTTCCATATAGGGAACATAAGATGACCATCCATGAAAGGATGTGTCCCTTGAATAACCAATAACTATTTGTTATTATTATTTACTTATTATATGCTATAGTTAATAATCAATTAATAATTATATTATTAATTATTATCTTTAGAGAATGTCTTCCCGCTGTTGTCCAAACATCAACACTTCCATGGCCTCAAACTATTTTTTATGGGAAAACTGCATGGTGTGAATGATTTCATTAAGCTCCTCAATGAGATCAGGTGAAGTATCTATATTTATATCTGAATTGATTGTTTCTATATCTGGAAGTTCCTTCTCCTTCCATTTTTTCATAAAAGCATCAATCAATTCATTGTAAGTTTCATCATGATCACCCACAAATCTCTCTAAAAAGGAATGCATCAAATCCTGCATGGTCTTGAACTCATTATTATCCGAATCATGAAACCAAAATAAAGCATCTTCCTCAACAAGAGTCAAGAAAAATAATTTCATTAGAACATCCTCATGAACATGTGGATCACACCACTCACTAATACACCGCCCAAAGGTTTCAATGTGAGAATTAGCATCACCATTATCATGAAAATCAGGCAAATTTTCAATAACTATTTCAGGCAAATCTTGAGGATAACTGACTATTCTTGAAAAATCAATAGGTTTATAAAAACTATCCATTTCTAAACTAGATCATTAAACAAAAGGCCTACAAAAAAGGACTGGGGTCCAAAAGTTATTAAGGATCCAACGAGAAGGAAAACTGGCTAACTATGTCCAAAAACCTTTTCAAGTTCAAGGATGAAGCTAAGAAAGTTGCGAATTCCTTCTTGAAGAATACTTTGTCGAGTTATTTTGAAGTGGAGTTGCCAAATGACCAAGTTTATTTCAAACAAACAAGAAGCATCAAACAAAACAAAGACAAGAAGGAAAACAAAAATTGTAGGATTATTATGTACAAACAAGAGATGTGTATCAAAGATTGCTTCTCCTCCAAGACCTTCAAGTAGGCTACGAGGAGCAAGAGGATTTCTCCATGTAGTATACCTCAAAGAATTTTCAGATGGAGTCGCCACTTGGAGAGTAAGAAATAACGAACAACACAACCCAAGCTAAAAAACAAAATAGGAAAAATTTATTACTTAGTTTTTAAAGAATAAATTAGAGTTGTCGATTAACCAAGGATAAGAGACTTATCCCTGACAATGATGCCAAAGATCTTTCTGTCCTTAGACACACCTACTAACCTGCAGAAGTCTCCAACCCACTTGGTGTGTCCTTAGAGGCACAAGCCTAAGTCTAGACCCACTGTCACCTCGATCTAGACCTCTTCCATCTAGGCTCACTCCTAAGGAAGCCAAGGGGGGTAGACCCTACTTACTATGTTAAGGTTGATTAGATGATCTAGGAGTTAATTTTAGTTCTTAGGCTAGGGATGCCCAACCCAATGGCAAGCAAACAATGCAAGTGCAAATCTTTAATGACAAGCAAACGCCTTGATCTACAAGTTATATTAAGACTAGTGCCTAAAGGTTTGGCAAGGAGTCAATTAGAGTTACAACAAAAGAATTAAGTACAATTATACAAGAAATAACAATGCTATGAGATATCAACAATAAATAAAAGAAATTACTTTACACTTTAAATCAATTATGAATGTTATCTACAAATTAAAATACACCATGAGATATATATGTTATATGAAATGAACAACTAAATGATTATACAACTATATCCAAAAGAATAGAAAATATTCCAACTCAATAAGCAATGAAGCATCAATACATGAAATACTCACAATGAGAGTGACAACTAGAAAAAGGACTTGAAAAGTAAAGTTTCTTTGAAAGTGAAAATGCTTTGAAAGTAAAAGTATTTGAAAAGTAAATTGCTTTGAAAATGATATTGCAAATGTTGTGAATGTAGTGTGTAGGTTGATTTTAATAAATTTTAATTCTCTTTTGAATTAGGGGGATTAGAGTGTGATAGATACAAGCCTAGACTATGTGACTACCCCAAATTGTTATTCCCTCAACTAAAACGAATTATTGGGTGCTCAATACGAAGGGCAAACAAGGCCCTTCCCTAGCTCCACAGGTCAATCTGGAATGCTTGGGCGCTTAAACAAGAGGGATACCTAGTGCCATGAATCCGTCCCCGACTTACACCCCCTGTAGCCTCCCAAGTCACCCTTTTTGGTGATAAAAGCAATAAGAACTTGGATGCCTAGTTACTAAACTCCAAACCTTTCCCCTTTCTTGTCACCCAGGATCCACAAAGTGGCAAGGGGAGAGAATACGGGGCAGAGATAGAGCACAAATATGATTACTTTAGCAATAATTGAAATTGCAACCCCACAACAATGGCACAAGTGGAGGACTAGCATGCCGTTTTGGCCAAGATGGGTGCAATGAAAGAATTTAAATGACAAGAAAGCAAAAACAACCACAACAATGGCACAAGTGGAGGACTAGCCTACTGTTTTGGCCAAGGTGGGTAAAATGAAAGAAAATTACAAGACTTAGAAATAAAGAGAAACCCCACAACAATGGCACAAGTGGAGGATTAGCCTACCGTTTTGGCCAAGGTGGGTATAATGAAAGAAAATGCAAGAAATCAAATCTAACTCTAGCCTTCACGATTTTGCAAGGATGGCTTAGGCCAATCTCTTTGCAAGGTGTGGGCAAATTTTCCTAAATTATTACAATATCAAATTTTTTATCTTTTATGAGAGAAGGCAACCCAAGAGACTCTCTCGGGTTTCTTACAATTATTTAAAAGAAGAAGATGCAGGGGGATTTGATATCCCAACTTTATAATGTCTTTTGAAGGCCTCGGGGGCTCAAAACAAGTAGCACCTCTTCCTTGTTGTTGAAAATCTGCATAAAAATCAACAAGGTGTATTTTCTTGAAAATGCTACAAAACCAAGAATCTTGTTAACTTTGATTAGCCGAATGAAACACCAATTTAAATGTAAAATTCTGAATATGAAAGTGAAACTTTTAGTGTCTATTCTAGATCATAACAATGCTTGTAAATGAAAGAAAGGAAGGAAATAATATTAGGCAAATAATGGAAACTTTGGATGGTTGAATGAGTGAGTTTCCACTCTAATGATCACTCCTCGAACCCTCTAGTGATATACAAACAAGTATGCCTTTGCTACACAAGAAAACAAGGAGGTCAGAGCATCCAAAAAGGTTGCAAAACACTTTCCAAACTTTAAAAGAAACTACCACAAAACCAATAGCAATACTACTACTAATTATACCCAAGCAAAATACTTTGCTTGAGTCTCCAAGTTAAACTAATGAAAGAAAAAATGAAAGAAATGAAATGTAGTTATATCACCTCACAAGAACACAATGAAAGTCACCAAGAAGACTCCCAATGCACACCATATATTCTCCAAATCTTTCTTTATTATCAACAAAATGTTGCTACAAATACTTGTAGCAAGATTTACAATGAGAGAGCATGAGAGAGAGGGAAAGGAATGGAGAAATTTTGGCATAATAGAATTTCTATGAGAATAGATGATGAAATGAGGAGGAGAGGATTTCTTTTATAGATGAGGAAGAGGAGAGACCCCACTTGGATGAGCTCCAAGTGTTATCCATCCATGGGGGGAGTGTCTCTTTTAGGGTTAGTGAGGTGAGTGAGGGATGAGGGGTGAGTGGGGAAAAGGGAAAATACATTTACCACTCATCAAAAGGGTAGTTAGGGTCAAAGGGGGGTATACCCAAAGTTTTGGGGGCCTTCTTTCTATATTTTTAATTTTTCATGAGTTCATGAGCAAGGGGGACACCCCTCTTCTTAGGAAATGGTCACTTGGGGTTGTTGGCTTAGCAGGGAGGGGTTTTCTAAGTGGAAAATCAATCTCCCAAATTAGAAAAAACATCCGGAATCCTTTTCCCACTCTCTCTCATAGCTTTAGTGACTTTTACAAAAATTCGCTATTTTAATTTAGCCAATTACATGCTGATTTTTTACCGACTTGGACTCCTCATGGACAATGGCGTAGCAAAACTTGTCCAAATGAAATGAAACTTGGCCCAAGGGTGTAGGGGTTCATAAAACATTTGATTTGAGTACTCATATCCCTATACAAAATCCGCAATGACCACTGTTTTACATTTTACATAAAAGATAATTAAAAATCCTCAGTTTGCGGGAATTTTAATTATTTAAAAAATCCTATCAAAACTTAATAGAATTCCGCAAGACTCTACGAAATATATAGCACGGTAATTTACAACACTCCTAGACCTTAGTTACCCCTTGGGATTGATCATTAGAACACCTTTCACCACTTTGGAGAATTATTTTTTAATTAAGGTTAATTACCTGAGGAAAAAAAAACACTCGATGAAAGGACTTCCATAATGATAAAGTCCTAGGTAACTAGAAAAAAATTGACTCATGCTAGAATATTATAATATTATCCCATGCAAGGGAGCAAAAAATTCCGATTACATAGAAAAGTGTGCCGAGGGAAAAAATTGCCCTGTTGAGCAAAAAGTATTCAAAATGGTTGTACCACTAGGTACATAACTTCATGGAACATGGATTTGACCTCTAGTCAAAATAGGTGGTCAACAGACCCTTAGCATTGCAAGATTTGGAGGACTAATTATTGGTCATGGAGGAGCAAATTGTACAAGTATTGACAAGGGTAGATGGTGCTCATAGATTCATTGAAGATATTTTGTGGAAAACTGAGATGGAGGAGAGACAAAGAGGAGTTGTAGATAGAGTCAATAGTACCCAATTGCACATCATCAAAGAAGCACTAGAGCAGATGAAATCCAATTACTTGCAGTTGCTCATGGATAGGGACCTTGGTCTTAAGTTTGCTAAAGAAAAGGAAAGAGAGATTGAGGAGCTTTGTTACCAACCGAGTTTGGCATGCTCTTCATCATTGACAGCAACAAAGACTCCATCATCTTTGGTAGCAGTGACACATGAGGGCGTGAGTGGCACTCATGATTTGAGAGAGGATCCTCTTGTGACGATCCCGCACGAGGAGCATTCAATGTTGCAGGTGCTTGAGGAGAGGTATGGCACAGAGGGATTTAACTATGCTTCTGATTTGCATTGGAGAGATCATGAGTTTTTTCTGTTGGAGAGCCCGCTAAAGGCTCAAGGCTTAGCTACGAAGGATATAGTTGAGCACATTTTTTGTGGACCAGACCACAAGGAAGTGTGCATCCATGGATTGGGTGGCAGGTATATGACAAAAATGGGCATTCTCTGGGATACAGGTTCAAGTGAAATCAATAGAGTAATGGATACAGTAGCACCTACAGGATACAGGATGGTACAGGATGATTCAGTGATAGGCAACAATATGCAGGGGTATTTGTTAGCACACTGTAGTGTACAATGGAGTGTTTTATCCAGGGAGACCTTCTAACAAAGTCCTCGAGCATACCATTAAGTTGAGGTTACCTAGGATCAATGAGTGGATGGTTGAGCCTCAGGGGGCAGCATATCTCTCGATGAATTATCTTCATCTAGGATATCACCAGATGAGGATCGGGGAATAGGATACTCACAGGTCTGCTTCCAGACATCATTATGATTTCTTGGTCATACCCTTGGGGTTGACCAATGCACTAGTCACCTTCCAGTCTTGCAATAAGTGGCAGAGGCATCTATTGTTGTTATTTTATGCCCTCATTATATACAATAGGACATGGGAGGTTCACTTGAGCCGGTTGGATGAGACAGGTCGCATTGTGGCCATGACATAGGTCTTTCATTTGGACCCTGTGATTACTGCACAGAGTGCACATGAAGAGATCCAGGCTCTGTTGGATCGGTTCACAGATATTTCAACATGCATTGGGAGTGGTGGAATCCTGACATTCATCGGAGTGATAGACTGCTTCAGATGATGAGGTTGATCAACAGGGTCGTGTTAGTGATTGGGCTGCATCATTATGGGGATGTTGTGAGAGGAGTTATTGAGCTTTGTTCTATATGGCGAGGTAGATTTTCCCCCACGATACCCAAGATCGAGTCTATCCGCGGGATGACGGGATTCGATTTCATTAAGATTCCTTGGAAATACATGATCCAGGATAGTGAGTTCAGTCCTTTCAGGGAATTCATGAATTAGAAGAGGAGAACACAGTATGAGCATGGTGATCAGACCATTATGATCAGAGTGACACAATGTCAGCATGGTGGGTCCTTTCTGAGATTAGCTTGGGACCCTGGGATTGCATTATTTAGCTGTTCAACGACTGATACAGAGGAGAGAAAGTTTTACTATCAAGAGTTTACTACTGGAGTGCATGGGATTGGTTTTATGTAGGAGCAATTCTCTGAGAAGCTGATCGAGTTTTTACAATATCTAGTTTCACTACTTACCGACAATATTCAAGAGGCCTCTCGTGCTAGTACCTTACAGGAAAACGCTTTGAGTAACGGTGCTTCACTTCTTCTAGATTGGTTTGGGACCCAGGGATCACTCTCAACTTCAATTTAGTGCAACTTGTTTATTTTATGGTTGAGGTGGAATTTCTTGAGGACAAGCAATCTTTGGGAAGGGAGAAATTTCATGTCCCCATTTTTGGGCTTCCTTGTTATACAGTTGGAGATGACTTCATGGGTTTGTGTCAACCAGGACAGAGGGGTGAGGTTTTATGTTACCTATGAGCTTGGATGATTTGGAGGAGTTATATGGCCCCCAACCTATTCCATTTATCATCTTTCATCATCGATATCACTTCCACACAATTTGTTCTTGGTTCTGTAGCATTCTAACAATTCCCGTAATTTGGAAATCTTTTTTAGCATATTTTAATTAAATGCACTAAAGGTATTATTCGGATCATATTATAGGGAGACCTTAGTGTAATAGCTTGTTGGAATCAGGATGGAAATATTTAGAGGTTGGGATAATAAAAAAAAGACTTCCAACATCCAAAAATGTCTTAAAGGAAAATTAATCACTTTCTAGCATTAAAAAGGGGTTAAAAAGTAACTTTAAGATTAATAGTCACTTAAACATTAGGAAAATGTGACTTTAATATTTAAGTGAAAAGTAAAATGAGAATAAGAGTCATGTGGATTAAGTCAAAGGGGGAAAGTTATAGAAGGGGTAGCAAGGAAGAACAAAAGGATGGGTAGCGCTTCTCTTTGGATTATGTTTTGAATTGATCTCTTTGGAGTGCTCTTGGAGCCAAGGTTTTCTTTGGGGTCTTGGAAAACCCCTTCCATTGTAGTTTAGCTTTGGTGGTGCAATATTCACCCTAGCTAGACAAGGAGGAGGATCCATTCAAGATCTTCATTGGAGCTTCATCTTGTGATTTGACTTTAGTTTTGGGTTGTAGTGATTTGCTTGGAGAGGTTGTGGTACTTAGAGGGTTTGATGTCATCTATTGAGGAGGCCATGGCATGATTCCAGGTTTTTGGCTTGATATTGTGTGTTTTCATTGATGTGTTGTAGCTGCTATAACAACCATTAGAAACTTATTCTTGTTATGTTCCATATTCCATTCATAATAAAATACCACATATTTTCTCTTCTATTTTTGGTGTATTTGTATTGCATGCAATATGTTTGACGAAATGTCTATTAGTAGAATACATGCAAACTGTTTGTAAAAATTTGTCAACCATTTTAGATCATAAAGAACACTTATTGCACATAAGAACATAATATCCTAGCCTAACTCTATTGGGGATATTACATGAATGCTCTTACCAAATGAGAGATGATAGCTAGTTGGTGGATGATTTTCCCGGAAAGATAAGTATACTTGGTTGTGTTATGAAATGCAAGTTTATTGTGCTTTCTGTTCTATATAGTATTATTTCTAGTTTGTGCAGGTTTGTACTTAAATTTTAATTTACATATTCATGGCTGAAATTATTATAAAGTTGTATGCATATGTTAAGTTTGAAATTGATGGTTAAAGGCTGTTGTAGCTTTAATTTGATGTTAAACTCTATAGCTAGTCCATATAATCGATTTTGGTATCAAAGAGAAGAAGTTGGTGTGAATTTGTTGGTTTCAAGAAATACCCCATATCCTCAATAGTGTATAGAGGGTATTGGGTATGTTACAAAAACAATATATGAGTGAGATGAAGATGCACAATATTATCTTCATAGATGATACTAGAAAGAAAACAAATGATCAAAAATAAACTAATGAACCAATGACCAAGGTAATACGAGACTAATGAAAGAGGTTACACCAAGTAATGACAACCCTATTATAACTATTAACAATAATTGGTGAAACTACACAAATCAATGACATTTTCCAAATGAAGAAGAGTCTAGATTCACTACACCACATCAAAGTAAGGACCATAAACATCAGAATTCAACATTCATAGATGAGGA
>ML777460.1:966041-991381 GCA_009831015.1 Picea engelmannii | reverse complement strand
TGTGAGGTTCTTGGTCCTTTCTCAAAAATTCTCTTAAATAAATCTTTTTAACTTTTATCATTTTTATCTTTCTTTGAGCATAAAGATCAAACCATCTTAAGGTCCTACATTATTTCTAGACTTAAAAGTTATTAAAGAATACCATAAGCCAAAGAGGAGTACCACCTCTATAAAAACAGAGGAGGATTCATATCCTCGTGAGGTTGTCGTTTCGGTCATGACGGATTCAAGCATCAACAATACCCCTCGTAGGCATTCTCTTAGACACTCCCCCCTCTTATGGATTAATTCAACCCCCGTCTTTGTCCATGTCCCCTTAGCAACTGACATCACATTTTACTATTAACGTTCAGAAATACAATTCCATATTACATCGCTTGGTCATAGCCACATACCATATCTACATTAAGCATTAATTAAACTCGGTATTATAGTGGGGAGTTTACAAGGGGGGACATGTAGCTAATTTCAATGGAAAGACTATTGGGACTATATCCAAATCCATCATTCTAATTAACCTATATATTGAAGAAACACTTAGGCTAACACAATGGTTCGAGAAAGAGGGATTGCATGCTTGTTCCCCATCCTTTACTAGCTATTCCTAAGAAGGTAAACAAAAAAAAACAATTGTTGAGGTTGCTAGCACAAACCCCTCTAAAACAAGATGAATGGATTTTACTTAACGCCACCATAACAAAAATTTCGATGGGCAACTTCTACAACCTTGGCTACCCTTTGATCATTGTTGATAGGAAATGCATGAAGAAATTCGTCCAAAAAAATAAAAATAGTTTTCATTGTCCCAAATACAATTATTATTTGCTTGACTAAGAATACAGGTATTTGCTTGAATTTAACTTCCATGACCACATTGGATGACTAGATTCTACTCTCTTCTTTGAGTATGCGGCAACCAAGCTAATAGGAATCAATGTGAGAGACTTGCATTTACTTTCATCCAAGTGTGACTCCATCAAAGAAATAGTCTCCAAAGTTGAATACAAGCAACACCTATTCACACTTTCTATGAAGGTCATCATTGTGACACCAAAACATTTAGATTTGAAAGTTGGGAACAAGCTATTACTTTACGAAATTAGCAAGTTCTAACAAGCATAGAGGCTATAACTTTTTTTATTCCCTCCATTTTTGTAATTGTGGGAAAAAGAGCATTCCCACAATTACTATGCAACAAACAAAGAACACATAAATGTGCACAAATGTTATATATATCAGCGAAATAAATATGCCATCAATAAGAAAATGAGAGAATCTCAACATGTCAGTCCAACTGCCCAAGCATGCACATCTACTTCTACAAACCATGTTTGTCCAAAACAAAACCAAGAAATATTGTTGCCCTCTGCCCCAAGTGAAGCTAGCACTTCACATGTTTTTATCAACAATCTTTCATCATCAAACTACAATCCCACTTTACAAACGACCACTCACACAAACATCCAAAGTAACATCCCTCAACCACCCTCAATGGTTCATTGTTTCAACAATAATAACATATCCCAAGCACACCACCAATTTTGTGCACGGCTAGATATACTCCCATGCATCCACGTATGCACAATTTGTAAAGAATCATATCACGGACTTCACTTTTGTTTCTTTAACATAAATCATATTTGTTGCATATGCATTTTGGAAAAAATGGCCACCGTAATTCGCTTTGGAACGACATGGATCTCGGTGAACAACCCTGTGTCATAGCAGTCCTTACATAAGTTGAAAAAATGCTCATAGCACATGTTAACCCCATATTGTAGGTCACTCATGCACGCAATGGACAATACAAATACAATGGCCATACTATAAGATTTATTCATGACATTTCTTCAATCATCAATTGCTTACCTTGGTGTGTGCAAGACTTGGACATTTTGATCGTCTCACGTGATAGCTTTGACCACCACTCTTATGATTGCATTGTTAGTAGATCCCATGTTATAGTTTCTTTGGAGTACGAGTTAGAAAATGACCTATATTATAAGAATGTCCACCTTCACACTCATGGCTTCGTCAACCTCCCCCACTGATGTTTCCCCTTTGCTTCACCATTCCAACTCTCCTATTACAGATGCCCCTCACAACTCTATAAATACATAAGTCACCCAAACTATGTCCGTAGACACAAATTACCATCAAATGTCATCTTTTGTAGCCACTATTCATAATGCATGTATAAAGCTCCAAGAAACAAAAAGATAATTGCACTTGCCAAATTTCCAAACAACAAAGTCAATTCCATGGGAACCTATTGGGTTGTCACCAACCAATGATACAACACACATGGATTATTTACTATGGCCTTCCCCGCATTGTTCCCCAATGGCATTTCCATGTTCGTGCAACCATGATTTAAAACAATTCAAATGCAGGACTATGAATTGCACCTATTAAGGTATCACGACAACAGATTTGGCACGCACCCAAGATTCCACTACTACTTTTATAATATCATAATGTGCCACCACAGTCAAGCGATTGATTTTGTATTTGTCAAGAAAAACATTGAAGACAACTTCCCCATAACAATTGTCGATCTTAACATCCCTTTGGAACACACCCCTGGTGACAAGCTTGCAAAACAACTAATGCACTTTGGGGCATCTCTTCGTGGAACAAGATATTTTTGGCCCAAGTCCAGGAATGAACTAACATGTATGATTTCACAACTTGGTTGTCGAACATTTTTATTTACATTGAGTGCAACCAACACCAAATGGCTTGACCTGCTTGCAATCATGCCTAGTAGCCTGCTCATTGATGTGAGCAAGCAACGACACTGGTGTAATAAAAATATTGTCTTCAATCCATATCTAGCATCTTTATTCATGCATCACAAGTTCATAGCCTTTCATGATGAGTTATTGGAGAAACATCACCATGCAAAAGACTATTGGTACATGTTTATTCTCTAACCCTTGTACCAACATCATTTATATAGTAATTTTTTTGTAAACCAACATTTTCTAACAATTCTTGCCTTGCATTAATATGTATGAATGGCATCACAGAGGATCTACACATATTTGGCGTTTCCTATGGTTGGATAATAAACCTAATGCGGATACGCTTGGCTGGGATAATGCAATTAAGATTGCAAAAGCTAAGGATTTCTTCAATCAATATATTTCAACTTGGAATCCACGGTATGCTCACCACATGAACGCATTTGTTCTGTGCTCTATTCAAAATGATCCTTGCTTGTTAGGCACATAAGACATGTTCAAAACCGACCCAAGTCGTGACTATGAAAATCAAGTCAACTACATTCAATACCACACAAATTGCACAAAGGAACTATCCATGCATGTCATTATAATCCACCACAATAGTTCCATGCCATGTCTAGCCTTTTCATTGACGAACATGGCAATAAAACCTACGACCCTACTTGGAATGACAACTAACTAAATAGTCACAATGCTTCAATCCTTTCAATCTGTCGTGGCAATGTTGATTGCTAACAAGTCCTCTCCCTTCATGTTTTTCAAATGTACATTGCCAAGTATGCATCCAAAGCAGAAACAAAGTTTGAAATCTTCCACCATATGCTTCGTAGAATTTCCCTTGTTGCACCTGTTCTTGATACTTCCATTATCGCAATCTGAAATTTCCTTACATAAACACTTGTAGATCATGACATAGGAACACAAGAAATATGCCATATGTTGCAAAAGTTGTCGCTCACAATTAGTATCCACCCTTTCTTTTCCTTGAATATCAATAGAAAAATTTATAGGCGTATCTCGCTAGAAAACAACACATCCTTCCCAACATCAAACTTCATGGATGCTTACCTTTTGTGTCCATCCCTGCTACAATCCACACCTCTTATAGATGTTGCAAAATGTTGGTCATATGATGCTCACTGGAAAAATGAAAAATGGAAATTAAGAGAGCTAAAGGCAATTGTATGTGTTCTACCGCACTACTCTACAATACCACCCTCCTACATAGATTTATGTAGGAGTGAACTCATGCTATATAAACCTTTTCATAATATTCCATTGGACATAGGCACATCCAATGAAAAACTTACAATAAATTGGGTACAAATAAAGAACCCATACACTCCTTGGCATGTCAACCACAAACCCCCTACACCTCTTCCTATTGCACAAATTATTTTTTTTGGAGATGAAATGCAAATCCCCCCATGGATTTGGATGAATGGGAAATTCTATGATCCCAACTCCACCCTACCAACAACATCCAAATAAGTGACCTTGACATGCTAGGGCATCATGACTTTGACAACAACCATAATTGGAATACTACATATATCCCCTTCAACTTGCAAGAAAAATCCATATAATTCATAGAAAACTGTCTCTCACACCACTAACTTCCACAACCATGTTATTCAAATACACCCTCTTCTAAAACATTGTCCCTCGTCCAACTCAAATCTCTCTCCATTGTCTTAATGCACTCCATAAGCAAAGACAACAACCCTCCCCTAAGAATGATCATACAAGGCACTACATGTATTGGAAAATCATACTTGATTGGATGCATTAAAGAAAAACTTTCCTCGACCACATAATTCCTTCAAACCCTTTGTCATTGCTTGCTCTGATTGGTGCCGTAGCCTTCGAGATCCAAGCATCTACAAGCCATTATACCCTACGCATTCTTGCAAATCATTTCCTCTCATTAGACAGAAACTTGCTTTCCAATCTCCAAGAAGACCTCCAGCAAATCCGATACTTTCTCATTGATGAAATGAGCTTCATTATCCCAACACTTTTCATCCACATTGATGAGCGTCTTTGAGAAGCATCTCATTTACATAAAAACACCCCTTTTGGCAACTATTCAATTATTCTCATCAGAGACCTTAGCCAATTGCCACCTATCAAGGATATCCCATTATATGCAGGTGCATCTCATGGATATACACTTTGTCGTAGCTTTAACACTGTGATCACTCTATAGACTATATTTTGTCATCAAGGGGACAAACCATCCCAAATCACCTTTAGGAACATCTTTCACAACACAAAAAATGCAGAACATGTTATCTCCTCAAATGATTTTGTAAATTTTGAGGAATTTCATTTGTTCGTGCTTAACATGTCATTTTCTTTAGTCTTATGGCCAGTGTTTTATCTCCATTTTCTTGAACAAGTTCCCATTGATCATGTTTACTTGAGAGTCTTGTTACTCTGTCTTAAACAATATTACAAAAACACAAAAAATGTTACATTTCCTAAACCCTACTTTTATGCCTTTTTAGAATTTTAAAATAAAAAATATGATTTTATTTTACCAAAAACAAAAGGGTATGTACTTAAGTAAGCCTAGTCTATCTTATCGACTAGGTCATTCAATATATGCCAACTCCATGTCTATAAACCAAGTCATACTATGAGTCAAGCCATGAGTTATGCCATATTTCAAGTCATCAAATCCAAGTGCCAAGCTCTATAGTCCATTCATTTCATCCACATGTCAAACTAAGCCTAGCCTTCGGTTTTTTTGGCTTTTTGCAAAATTTTGGTTGGGCCCACAAGACAATTGTCATATCGATCCAATTCATATGCCAAGTCGACACATTATGCAGAGCCACGAGTTAAGTTATATGCTCATACCACTAGCTAAGTCTGAGTCAACACAGAAATCAAACAAACCAAACAAAGACAGGTGCTTTATGTCGAAATCGTGTATATGTCGATTTGGTATCTATGTGTGAAGAATGAGGTATATCGTGTTAAGATGCAATGTTTGAGCAAACTCTCATACCAGTGTCATTTATCAGCTGCTAGAATTGTCCTAGCAAAACGTGATAAAAACGTAGCAAATATCAAGGGTTGTGTATGCAGAAGAGTTCAAAAGATTTGCAGAATAAGTTTGGTGGTTTATCAAGGAATCATTGACTGCCAAGCTTCTAGAATCAAGTTCTAGTTAACACTCGAATGCCATGTGTATAAGATTGTATAGCTGGCAGAGACGTTGATCGTGGCAACAAGTCTGCAACAAGAGCTCTAAGGGTATTATTGCTTCAGGTATTAATGATTAAAAATTCAACAGCAAAGCAATTGATTCATTAAAGGTGTCAAATGCTTGCTACCAGAAGACAAAATGATTTAGGTATCATCATCAGGTGAAGCGCATTCAAAACAAAGGCCGAGAGTTGTGCTCCTTTGGCTCCTGCGCTGCTCAACTAGGGAATACTATTGATCATGATCCAAGATGGTGTTGCATTTTCTTTCTCGACCCACCTCAAATAAAAGCATTTTCGCATTCTATTCTTTCTGGAGAAAATGATAGTCTTTGACTCGTTTGCAAAAGTAAAAGTTGTGAAAATAAAAGTAGTAAAATGTTTGTTGTTTCAGCATCAGAGAGATTCTAGACTAAATGCTTTTGTTAAAATATAAGGTGGTTTATCCAGTGCATCAGGATCAAATAGTGTCTCATATGAAAATCTCAAGGTGAGAATTTAAGTTCAGCTATTTAAGCATGTTGATAATCATCCAGAAGGTATTGTGTTGGATATTGAAACAAAGGAGCTCAGGCATTTGTACTTGCCCATACTCTATTTTGGCATGTTGTTTGAAGGTATGATGGTATGCATAGTAGTTCCTCTTCTCTTTTGACAGTAGGAAATCCATCACAAATTTGACAGAAAACAGGTAATGGGGCAGGTTTTCATATGTTCACTGAGAAGGGTTCACATAGGCTAATTTCAAATAAAAGAAATCAAGAGTGTTATCCGATAATGGCTCACTATTGTTCTCGTAGTTTCAACTACACACTGGTATCAACTTTATTATGCCTTGTCTCAGCCTATTTGTGTAATGGTTGAGCAAGTTATTACAGGTCAACTCTTTATGTTTGCTCACAGTGCACAAAGCTATAGAATAGGGATCAATTCACTGAACAACTAGTACATCAGCAGGCAAATGGACTTCCATCATAGCAAGTTGAGAATACATTCCTTGTTTAGCAGCTCACACGAGCTTTTGTGATTTTATAATAGCAACAAATAAAACTAATTTGACAAAAAGCCTGCCTTTTTGGTGGCTATTTCAGTTTGCACAGCTCTCTTTAGCCACCGAAAGTAGAGCTTTCGGTGGCTTACAGGTTAGAATTTTGGCTCACAAGCCACCGAAAACATAGAGACAGGCAAAATGATGGTATTTTCGCTCAGATCAAATGTTTTCGCTGCCAAATCATTTGAGGAAGATTCCAAATGAATGATAAAATTAAAAGGGATAGAGATCACTCTCTCTTTTAAAGTTTTTGAAGTTGATGCAAAGGATATAAAGGTCGAAGAGCCTTTCTATTTTTAGTCAAGATACTATCTAGTTGTCAAAGGAAGATTTTAAGTGCCTTGTCATCACCTTGAAGGTTGTTGAGCATGTCAAAGATTGTTGCAACTATCTAAGATGTTGAAGATAACAGATTAGAATTAGGATTTGATTCCTTTAAGTTAGGATCTAATCTTATGATTTGAAAACTATTTTGACCTTATTCTATTATTAGTATTTTAGATCCATTTTGTTAGGATCTTAAACTTTGTTGTAAAGTCTATAAAGCCAAGAACTTCAAATGAATGAAAGGGGGGGGGGGGCGGGGGTTGAGTTTGGATACAGAGACCATGTTGCTATTGTAAGAAACTTTCATATATATAATACAAATCACAAGTTCCTTTCATTGTTGATGTCAGATTGCCATTACCTTTCTCTTTTTGTACTTTGTTGATTATTATTGATCTATGTTTATTTTAATTGCTAGTGACTGTTATCTCACTTAGTCAATTCATAAACCATGATTTAAATAAGGAATCTGTACTATTTTATTTGACCCATCACATGTGTGTTCTGGTTAATAAGCATAGCCTTCTTCATCCACCAGTTAAGCTATTTATCTTATCATTAATTCTTGAAAGCATTGTCTCAATTGGCTATATACATTTGACTGTCTTGATAACAATCCAGTAGGTCAATTATCCCACTTTGATCCAAACATAAACACAAAATCAATCACACTTTAAGTTACCGGGCTTCTTCTACCTACAACCTGAGAAGGACTCCTGGAGAGATAACATAACCTTTTATTGTTCCTCAACTTGTTCTTACTAAAGAATAATGCCAAGGCACCCAAAGAAGCCCTTGAGAGGCCTCTTCCCGCTTTGGGCTCTCTTAGAAAAATCTAGGAGCCAGAGGGGGTATCCCTTTGTTAAATTAAATATGAAGGTAGATTAGATTTAAAGCGATATCATAATCAATCAGAATATCCAATAGCATCAACACGGTAACGAAACAAGACAACTTTATCCAATGAGTATCATACTGTGTCAAATAAAACAAGATCTTAGTTCACTTCAAAACATAAGAAAATAAACCAAATCCTATCACTTCATGGTTAAGAAGCATGTTCTCAAAGATAAAGTGATCACGGGAAAATAAATAAAAGAAAATAACTAGTGTCATTATAGAAAGATTCCATGAACAACATTCACATCATATACAATAGTGAATACTTTGTATATTAGACTAACAAATATCATTCATATAAATCTCAATAGAAAGATAATGTCAAGCCAACCTTGTTGTTTACTTGAAAACCATCATTCTAAAATGAATAGAATTCAAAGGACGATCATGTCAACCCAAGGAAAAAGGTTCATACTGTAATCAATTGATATATGAGAGAAGTAAAAATACATATAAATAAAAGTAAAACATTGACATAACATAAATGCCAATACAAATTGGAGCCTAATCTTATTTCAAAAATCAAACGAAGATGCTACTAAAGATCTAAAAGATCATTATTCTCATGGCAGCGAATTCTTAGAAAGCAATGTATGTCTTTCCAGGAAATGTCGACCCTTTGAGAGTCTTCATAAAATATTTTTATAGTTCTTTTAGTAACCGTCAAATAACTGTCTTAAAACTAACTTTGAAATAAAAGTAAATTAAAATAAAACTATTTTTTACCTCTCATCTTTGGACCAACTTGACTTTTCTTAATTAAATGTAAGTGTCCAGCTATCGACTACTTAATGGCTACTTAATGGTAATCTTCTTCCCTCTGTTTGTCATTCCTCTTTGACTCTGATGACCGGTCTCAACAATATCAAGAGTTAATTTAATGTTTTATTTATCTTTGTTCGTTTGAATAATCATTTCTTGACGAGGCTTTGTCGGGATGAGCTTGAGTCTGAGCATTTCGTTCCATTCGGTATTTGAGGGAAATGGTTGTTTCAACATCTTTCTATACAACACTTCAAGTTCCATGGATAAATAATAAGGACTGGCGGGTTGGTTGATTAACAAATCAGTGAGCATTGTCAGAATAGTAAAATCTTTTCCCAAAGAGTTAACAATAGTTCTCCCAGAGAACACTTTGTTTTCACCAATGTCGAACT
The DNA here is from genome assembly GCA_009831015.1 of Picea engelmannii. Lineage (NCBI taxonomy): Eukaryota > Viridiplantae > Streptophyta > Pinopsida > Pinales > Pinaceae > Picea > Picea engelmannii. The sequence goes on along the minus strand of ML777460.1, from coordinate 981,981 downwards.
GCATATTATCTATGCAAGCGACCAACATATGCATATAGGCTTCCTCGGGCTGAAGCCAAGGATCAATTGCCTAGGGAGATGGTAAACCGAGTTTTCTAACCTTTTTGAATTGTCTTTTAAATTTAATTATCACCTAATGGACTTCTTCAATCTTTTAAACCAATGCTTTGAGCATCTCTCCTTTTATATGACATGTATGACTTTAAATACAACATCAAATCTATCTGTCACTCAAGAATCTTTTAATTCCTGATCAGAAAGAGAATTGATAAACTCAATAATATTTTCAGCCTAAGGCATCTTCTTTTCAATTTCAGATATATGATTGTTGATATCAATTTGTGCATTTTTCATGGTCATTGTTTCAGAGAACTAATATATTTCCAAGTGGGTCCTAGATTGCTCCATAACTTGAATAATTTGATCCCACATATTTTTCTAGCTTCAAATAAGTGTTGTGTACCAACGGTTTGTTCTAATGTATCTTCAAGAAGCCTGCTCGAGCTTTCTTTTTCTTAAATTCAAATATTTATTTTTTGAATTTTCCTTCCCAACTGTTCTTCAAGTTCAGTGATATGCTTTCCTTTTTGCTGATTATTTTTCTGGTGGGCCTGTGGCTGAGCTTGAAATAACCATGGGTGACATCGACAAATAATCATGAACCTAACTTCCTTTATTTACTTCTTCAAAAGATTCTCTTTCTCTAATTTCAATTCAACAATTTCCTCGTTGAGAGTTGTCACATTTTCTCTTAAAGTGACGTTCTCTGAGCCAACTTTGTCCTTTGCTTAATATGTTTCAATGAATTCTCTGGACTCTGTTGTTATTGGATAAATCGGTGAATGCAGACATAAACTGATCTCCCTAGATCCACCTAGATCTAGAACAAAACGAGACAAGACATGGCGCTTTCACTAAGTTTAATCATTGAATTTACTATCACAGGAGAGATGAATGACATACCTTTGAATATCGCTTCCTTATGTCTTTGTTATCCTTGCTTCGCTTCGGTGCTCTCGTGCTATTGATCTTGCAATGGAACACGAACCAACCAAAGTGAAAGCAATAATAGTATGTTCAATGAAAACCTATACATGTGATCAAGGAGTCATGTAATAAAATGAGAATGATTTTATGGGAAAGAAACATGCCACCGTATTATATTAAGTAAAAGTGGAAGATACAACCAAGCCACCTTGATGTTGCAAGGTTCCCTTTTAGTGACCCTTTGCTCCAACACACACACTTGCTTCAAACTTGCATGAAGATGACCCACAATAGCTTGATGAAATAATGGAGATCTCAAGCATCAATTGAAATAGAGTTCCTCACACAATCTTCAGCCTATTCCTTCATAAATTTCTTACTTGATCTTGCTTGCTTTTTGCTTAACCTTTTCCATGAGAAATTCATCATTATATAGGAGAAGGAGAGATGGTTAAAGAGATTAGGGTGATCTCACCAAATCAGAGAAGCCAATAGGATCCCAACCATACAAATGCCACCCCATATTCTAGAAGATCCCCTTCTAGAACCTTCGTGAACTTCGTCCCTTTTCTTAGTCTTAAAACGTCGTCGCACCCTGTCTATAGAGCAGCCTACGAAAATTCTGTAGGCCGAGTTAAGGACAGCCTACGGAAGTCTGGCATTTCCGCACTGTGTATTACTCTTAGCCTGCAACATCCTTCTAAAAACAAGTTTTGTAGAGAGAGAAACCAGTTACTTTTCTCATGCAAAAGATCCTTTTGGGATCCTGAACACATGCTTGTAGAAACATCACCAGGGTGACCAAAATAATGTGTAACATAATGCCCCCCAAAGTATGAGGCTGGAACTCGTCACAACCGAAATACTTTGTAAAATGTGTGTGTGTGTGTCGGGAACAAGGAGCGCACCAATCGAGAACCTGCAAACAACCAAGCATCTGCGCAATATTATACCATTTATGAGGTAGGCATTCCCATGCTCAGACTATAAGTGACTTAAATCATGAATGTCAGTCATGGCCACCAATTATACACCGTGGATCTATGTCATCAAGATTCTACATAACCACCAGAAATACACTGTGGATATATGTTCTAGAAAACTCAAAACCGGACATAGCCACGAGACATACAAAGTGGATCTATGCATCAATACAAATCATAAATACTCCATCACAACCTGGAACAAAATGGTGAGATCCAGGGTCTTCAATCCCATCGTTCGTAAGTACAAATCTAGCCATGTGATTATAGGTGTTGAAGTCGAACATGGTAGAAACCACTTGATTACCGGTCATTGATGAAAATCGTTAACAAGTGCGAGGGAAAATCACCAATGATGTCAATGACTCCCAAGGTGCCTTAGTACAATCCAACGAATGTGAATAAATGATTTGATATCGAGCACTCGATAGAATCTCTCAATCAGGGGTTGATGATTTGAACCCACTGTCGAAAGCGAATAAACCTGTCATTGAGGCATGCAGGCTCTAAGGTACTAAATGATTTCTAAGTCTCGTTCCCAGATGATGAGTTGAAGTCGACGAGAAAAGACTCGTCATAGGAGGGCCTTGATGTATCCCCCATCAATTATGCGAAATAAGTAACAGATTTAGGGTAGATCAAAGTATGAAAATGATTTGAAACTGACACAGGGAAGGCTCACATGGTAGGAATTGATAACTCAAGATGGTCGACTCGATAGAGGGCTCGTGCAAGGTTGGACTTCTCTTGAACATATGAATGACACGACAATGGTCTTGGCCGCATTGACTCAAAGATGACCCAAGATATGAACTTGCAGAAGGTCAAACAAGAGACAAACAGATTTCCCAACCCGAATTCAATGACGAAGGGGGTGACATGTTCAAAAGTGACTATTACTGCCACTAACACAAATACAAAGACACATTTTTTTCCCAAATTCTCCCCCACCATTTCTGGCGAGTACCTCTTTATTTTTACACAAGCTTGAGGAGGATAACACATGCTTGTTGATGTAAGCTCATCCTTCGGATGAGTCCCTCGAAGTATGTTTAACGAACTTTAATAAGGAGTGGCTCGGTCCCATATGGGTCTTTCAATGTTTGTTTAACGAGCCCAAAGAGATAAAGCTCAAAGGTTTTTCATATTTAGAGAGTCTGAAAAACACTTAAAGATAACTCTCTTAGTTCCTTTTTCGTAAATTAGTTTAATGAGACCGAAAAAGTGATAAACTATTGCCCATCAAATGTTTTCTTCAAATACTTTTACGAGCGTGAAAAGAATGAGGTGGCTCATAAATCTTTTCGTTTTTATGGAGCGTGAAAAGAGCTTAAAGGATACTCCATGAGTTTCGCTTTTCGTGTTACCATGACGAGTACGAAAAGGCCACAAAAGTATACTTGGTTGCATTCTCATCGATTTACGAGCACGAGAACGAACGAAGACTGAGCTCGAGGTTTTTTCTGAAAAAGCTAAAAAGTATTTGTACATGTAACAAACGTAAAAACAAATAAAGAAAAGTATCTGTATTTCATCGTTCAGGCTCCAAGATCATTCATCTGCGAAAAAATTACAACACTCACAATACCATAGGAACATTAGGTTTTAGAGAAAATGAATAAAATAATATAAAATATCAATGAAAAAGTAAAAAGTAAATACATGTAGATGAAAACTCTTTTTTACCATTTCATTGTCATTTTACCCAAAACTTGTCCAAAAAACCCTTTTTTACCTCAAACTTCCTCGGTCGATTGCGGGAGGCACGAGCAACCATTCGACGAACAACTTCCGCTAAAGAGGTAATCTTCTCATCCTCTTTCTTTTCCATGGATAAATTTTCTTTTTCACTCGTTAAAAAATAGTTGTTGAGTTGGATTTTAGGCCGGTAGGTGCGCAGAGGGGCCGCCGTAGGTGGCGTATACTAGGCCCTGCGGAAACCATAGGTTTCTGCAGGTGGCATATATTAGGCCCTGCAGAAACCATAGGTTTCCGTAGGTGGCCTTTGGTTCACCTGTGGAAGTTCCGCACTGCGCATAAAGCTTCACCTGCGGCGACCGAAAATCAAAATTTCTTTAGATGCATTTAACCAATAAAAAATTCCAAGGAAGTAAAAAAAAGGTGTTGACTTCTCCCTATGGCTCTTATGCAGGTTTTCAACTGCCAAAAATGTTGGAATGGAGGGAGAGGGAACACGAGGATGATGATCTCGTCCCCGGGAATGACCCGAGCACAGTTAATGCCCTCAGGCAATGCAAACTCCTGAAGTTCTTCAAGATCCAGGGCATGAGGGCCCAACTGAGGTTGCTTGAGTACTTAGTCCACATGTGGGATGTGGATCAACAGGTTTTTCATGTGGGAGCTCACATACTCGCTCTAGATATCGAAGATATCTATTTTTTTACAGGATTATCACGTCATGGATCCCATGTGACCTTGACATGCGGCAGAGGTGGCGGTTTACCGATGAGTGAGCATGTCTGCAGGTATTGTGATCCCGATGCTAAGAGACGCAAGGGCAAAGTTGGCATTAGGGGTGTCCAATATTTACCCCTACGAACTATCCTGTTCACTATCTCATGTATGGTGGGAAGTGCATCTCCTCATATGGTGCTCCAGAGTTACTTCTAGTATGCAGTCGAGTGCATGGAGCCCCGGGTATTTAACTGGAGTGACGGGTTCTTCGCAATATGAAGAAACAACTGACAAAGTGCAAGAGAGGTGACCTAAAGCAATTCAGGTACGGATCCATTTCAATGTCCCTCTTCCTCTATATGGTTCCTCATTTGCGCTTACAGGTAGAGTGGAGCTTGTCGGCCCCACAGGATCCAAGGATGAAAAGATGGTGTGACCTCATGGCTCGGCATGTGGCGGGCCCCATCGTTAAATATAACGATGTGTTTTTTGATTCGTCGAGGCCTCATCTACTGATGGTAGATGACTATGCCTATGCCGGTTTGAATTTCAGAAGCGACCCAGACTTAGTTCTACCCGAGGGTTCTCAATGGGAGAACTTAGGTAAGAAGCACATTTTTTTTGTTTTTATAATGTTTTTGTAAATTTTGAAATATGAAATGTTTTTTTATGTTTTAACTCTGAGGACTAATAAAAAACTCTTTGACAATGCAGATGTAGGACCGCACCGGCCTCCAGGTACATCTCCCATTCAGAGACGAGGGGACTCAGTCGAGGTAGCAGGATGGGATGTTAGTGACTACGAGGCGATCGAGCAGAACCTGGAGGGGTTGACAGCAAATGTCTCGGATATCTCTATCGACGATATCCCGAGATGATATCAGCGCCATACTGTAGGTGTATTTGGTTCTATTAGTCGACTACTCCGTAGGGTAGCACGAGTAGTTGTGTGTTATCGGAAGCAACATCCTTGATGTTATTTTGTATATGAAGCCATGTGCTTCAAATTTTGATATCTTGGTCTTCAGACAATAACACTTTTTGTAAAAAAAAATTATCGTTATATCTACATGAGGCTTCTACCGGCTTACTTGATTTATGTACAACATGTGATTGGATTTATAAATGTCTCAAATGTCTGTCTAACACATAATTAGCTAATACATCTGTTAATGTATTTAGACATCTAGGAATGTGTCGATATTCAATATAATCAAAATGACGTTCCAAGAGGTGAATTCGTAAATATACCCTCAACAAAGTAGGACTCTGGATAGCATAGACATTACTTAACTATAGTACTACTCGATGTGAATCGAGTCATACGACAAGGTGACAGATTCCAAGTGAAATAACATCGATCAACAATTCGATGACTGCACTATATTCCGCGATATTGTTAGTTGCACGACTAAGGCAGACACCATCTAGACTGATTAATTTGTTCGTTGGGGCATAGATTGCCCAAGCAGCAGATGCTAAGTTCTGAGTACTACGACTAGAGCCATTAGTGAAGCCAATGTAAGGTAGCGAAGACACCAACATCTGGAACCAAACACAATGCAAGGTAAGCAGTTGGGGGTCGGAACCAAATAACAAGAAAGCACACAAGAGTATGATACAGTAAAATACAAACACTCATGCAAAGATAAATTAAGCATAGTACTTCTTCAAGTAAAGTCCAATTCTGGGTTCACTCAAAGGAAAGCCATCATAATCCACTAGCTCATAAGCTCATTTCTCCAACACTCGTTTCACAATATAAGGGCCTCGCCACACAGCCTCAAATTTTTCGGCCCCTAGTAAATCACGATCTTGTTCATAGAGGAGAACAAGATCACCTTAAGAGAAAACACATGGCTTGACATGCTTGTCGTATTGGGCTTTGACACACTTTTCTGAGTTTCAAGAACCAGGATGGCATCACGACGGGTTTCATCTAACTACATCAGGTACAATAGACGTTCCTCTTCGACAGAGGTGTTGGGAAGAATTTCAATGACTAGCTTCAAAGATGGTATCTCACATTCAATCGGCATGACAAATTCGATACCATACAGTAATTGGAAAGGCGTAAATCCCGTGGCAGACTTCACGGATGTCCGATAGGCCCATAATGTTGAAAACAACATTGTGTGCCAACTTGTCTTATGAATTCCTATTATCCATCGAAGCATAGTGATAAGAACTTTGTTTATCGTTTCAATCTGACCATTGGCCTGTGGGTAACAGGGAGTTGAGTTTTCATGGCGAAGACCCAACTTTTTAGTAAGCTCAGACATCATGAAATTTCAAAAATGGCTACTGTGATCAGTGACGATAGCTTGCGGGATTCCAAATCGAGTGATGATATGATTGAATATGAACAGGGCTATAGTTTTTCTGGTATTATCGAATGTAGGCATCGCCTCGGCCCATTTAGTGAAATAATCCACGACTACGATGATGTATCCATGCCCTCGGGCTGAGTGAGGGTTACATGTCATGAAGTCAATGCCCCATTTTGCGAAAGGACCAACGAAATCTACAGGGTGTAAAGGAGCGGGATGAGATCTTATCTTGTTATTATACGTTTGACAAGCATGGCACTTCTGGACAGCAGTAATACAGTCTTTAAACAAAGAAGGCCAGAAGTACCCTTCTCATAAGATCTTTTGGGCAGTGGCATACCCAAACATATGACCATCACATGCTCCAGAGTGGTAGTCATTCAAAGCTTTCTCAGCCTCATCGTAGGTGAGACATCGTTGAAAAATTGAGTCAACACCATGACGATAAAGAGTGTCACCGAGAATTATGTATTGATGGGCTTGATACCGTATACGACGACGGTCTGTGCTAGAAAGGTCAAGCCGAAAAGTTTGAGTCTGGAGATATATGATAATATCTTTGTACCAAGCATCATCAAAACTAATCAGAAAAAGGGATTCATCAGGCAAGGAATCCTCTGGCATGTTTTCTGTCTCAGTGGAGGGAAGGTCACATATCAGTTCGGCAAAAACCAATGATTTCATAGACTTAGCGCGTTCAAACTCTAAGTCGAACTCCTGGAGAATCACTATCCATTTAGAGTACTTGCCCCCTAACAATTGGCGCGTAAGGATATGCTGCATAGGGTTGCAATCGGAAATAACAGTGGTCCTGCATAATAGGATATAGTGACAGAAACGTTGGACAACTTGAACAGCTGCCAAGGCCAGTTTTTCCACATGTAGGTATTTGGCTTCGGTAGTCATGAGACTCCGACTCAAATAATAAATTACATGTTCGTCGTGCGAATCATCTTCTTGGACTAAAACCATGGCAATGGTAGAGTCCGCAGCGACAAGGTAGAGGAAATAGTCTCAACTATAATCGGGTGGGAAAATGAGTGGTGTACGAGTTAGGGCAAGTTTCAAATCTTCGAAGGCTTTGTTGGCAGTCTCGTCCCATACGAACTCGTAACCCTTCTTCAATAGTCGAGTAAATCCTAACGTTAACTTAGCGTAATTGGGGATGAATCGATGCAAAAAGTTTGCCTTCCTTTGCAAACTTTGAAGCTGGCGTAATGTGGAAGGAGGAGGTAGATTAAGGATAGCCTCAACCTTCAAAGGGTCCACCCTAATTCCATGAACTGACACAATAAAACCCAGAAGTCGGTCAGACTCCACACAAAAAACACATTTGTGTGGGTTTAAACATATACGATAGCAACGACAGCAAATAAAAATGGCTCGGAGATGGGCCAGGTGATCTTGGCGATGCATGGAATGCGTTGGTAGATCATTGAGATACGGTTGTACGATGTGCTTGATATCATGAAAAGCATAAGACATGGCGCGTTGAAAAGTCACACCAGCGTTCTTTAAATCGAAAGGCAATTTTCGGTAGGAAAAGGTACTCCAAGGACAAATGAAAGCAGTCTTGTGTTGATCCGTGGTCAAAATATTAATCTAATTATAGCTGGAGAAATCATCCATTAAAGAGAAGATTCATTCCCGACGCAATCGTCGACGATTTGGTCGACGAAGGGGGTTGGGTAATTTTCCTTAGGACAAACTTTATTAATATCCCTATAATCGACACATACATGGATCGTGCCTTGTTTTTTATTTACCGGAACTAGATTAGAGACCCAATTGGTTAAAGCCACAGGATAGATAAAGTTGGCTTTAAGAAGTTTTTCAACTTCGAGCTTGATAGCGGCGACTTTGCGAGGGTGGATCGGGCGAAGTCTCTGCCAAACGGGTTTAGCGTCTGGGTAGGTCTTAATTTCATGCACAACAATATCGAGATCAATACCCGGCATCTCTTCATAGCTCCAAGCGAAAATGTCACAGAATTCTTAAAAGATAGCTTTATAAGTGACGACTTCATCATCGGAACATGCGGCTCCGATGTGAACATTTTCGATGACTCTAGGTTTAATGGATATGTCAAGAGGAACAGTGGGAGAAATGTTACTCAGGTTCCCTTCATAAAGTACATCGTGTGTTGACTCGGGAACAGAGGAAATGACAACAACGGTTGACGGAGTCGAAATCCGTTGGTAACTCTCGATGGTGTGCTGCTCTAGGAAGAGGATGGAACGATGATGTCCATTGTCCCATGTGGTGTCTTCCATGAACATAATTGACATGATCATCTCATCCGTAGGAAAGATGATGTGAAACAGATCAGTAGATGAATCACCAAGAGAGGGAGTAGAAGGGGTTGCTAATTGAATGGCTTGATAATCACTGGGATCAGGTACTATCCACGGGTCATGAGACACGAGGGTTTCGCGGACGGAGGTGGAAATCTTGTTGATTGAGGTGACGAAAGGAGGTGGAACATCGAGTGGTGGTATTGGGAAGGTACCCATTAAAGTGGAATCTTTCAGGAGACCCACACCGACGTTCTCGTACCCAGGAGGTGTCTTTGATATAAACGGTACATTGCTAGTACGGGAATCGGAGTTAAAAAAGGCCAGTTGGTCGACAGTAACTACTTTTCCTTAGTGTGGGAAACGTAACACGCGGAAAAGTGTGGACACAACTACATGCATGGAATCAATCCAGCTACGACCAAGTAAGAGGTTATAATCAAGAGGCGCATCAAAGACCTTGACCTCGACATTGATCGATTTTCCTTCCAACGTAATAGACAACGAGGGAAGAACACCGTAGGGTTTAAAACCAGAACCATTGAAAGCCTTAAGTGTATTGTGTGATTCGGTGAGGGGGGGAGAGCCAATGGATTTCCAACAAGTAACAGACATGACGCACGTCGAGGCGCCCTCGTCAATAACGGTTCTACAAATATTCTTGTTCTCTACAACAACTTGGATCTAAAATGCTAACTGAGGAGGTAGCCTTGGAATGTGATCTTCTAGGTCAAAAATGTGATCTTCTAGGTCAAATATTATCAAATTCATATCTGTGGGATCAATTCCAACAATGGCCTTTAACAATGCCTTCCGTTGAGTGGGACAACTTTGAAGGACTTTGAGAGCTGACATCGAAGAGGTTGCTTGCACAAGATCTTCTACAATGTTGTAATTTTGAGCAACACGTGCATGAGGATTGAAGGCAGACTTCCGAACAACGCTCTTTGGAGGAGGGCATAGAAATCTATCGAGACCTGGTCGTTCGAGATGAAGGGGACCATTGGGAGGTGAAGTTGAAGGAGGCAGTTGAACCAACGAAGGTGGTAAATCGTCAACTATCTCCTTTGAAGGAGAATAATCTTTGGCTCAAGTGGTGATGACAACGTTGTTCTTGGTAGAATTACCAGTACACATAAGGACATATGAAGTAGTGGAAGGAGAGGGTTGGTCATGAATGACCAGCTGGGCCTGTTGTTGAGAAGGCAAAGGTTGTGAAAAAATGACAGGTGTGGGAGGTTTTTCGGTCCCTTGAAGGAACTTAGTGACCTCAACGTGTCTTGGACAATCTTTCGTGTAGTGATCATCACCATAGATAAGGCAAGGATATCAAGGTTTACGCTTATCCTTATCATCAACAGACTATGTCTTGGGTTATCAGATTGCGGATTATTATTTCCATCCTCCTTATTCTTACCCTTTCCGTTTTTAGATTTATTTTTGCCGGTAGGGGCAGATTGAACGGAGTTAACCTCGGAAGTTTTGCTAGTGGAAGGAGTAGGAGTCGAAGCACTTTGAATATTAGAAGCAGGAGATTTGGGATTGGTGTGAGTGGCCGATGTGGATTTAGCGTCAGCGTGGAAAGTGCCAATTACACCATCAACAGCATGAGAAGTTGTTGGGGTTGTTGAGGTAGCAGTGGTAGAAGGGCGAGGAGCATCAGGGAGTAAGTCGTAAAGAGTGCTTGTTTGCGAATAAACGAGATCTAGGTACTAAGCGTGACTAATCACCTGCTCTTCAGTGACAACTCCACCCATGGCAATATCATAGGAGATTTTATTGACGTATTATTTGGTGAACCATTCAGCTAATAATTGATCAGGAAGGTCGAGTTTGATCAAACGTCGTCTTCGTCTCCACTCATGGATGTGATCAGAAATATGAGTGGTCGAACATTGCTTAAAGGAACTCAAAATCTCGGTTCCTGTCTCATAGCGGAGGGGTAATTGGTAATGTGTGAGAAAATCCATGGCGAGGGTGTTGAAGTCGTTAAAGAAGCCTCGCGATAATTCTATGTACCACTTTGCGGCCGAACCCATGAGAGTTTGTTGGAAGAGTCATAACTGAATGGAGTCGTCCATCAAAGAGTTGGACGAGCACCAAAGGTGAAAAGTCATAACATGGTTGTTTGGGTCTTCTCCTGGTTTACCGTCAAATTTGGGAATGTCAGACGGTAGCTTGGATGGTATAACGGGCCAATGGGGAGAATGTAAGATAGGATCATTCAAGATTCTAGACAAGTTGGGTAAATCCAAAGTGGCTAAAAAGGGAAACTGTCAATTCACTTGAGGGTACTGGTGACTTTGGGGAGGAAGTCTCGTCGATATACCAGTAGGACCATAAGCAGTTTGCATGTAAGTCTAAGTTCATGACAGATTCAGACATGGATGTGGAGGCACGTAACCCATAAGGTTGTGTTGGTTGGAAATGTTCCCTTGAAAAGGGACACTAGAGTGAATGTGTGGACCCCAAGTGGGATTCAAAGAACTCGGATACGACTAGCCCGAGTGAGAGGGAACAAAAGAGTTAACTTGAGGTCGTTTCCCCCTAGATGATTGTGGATTTCCTTGGGCAAGGAGGTTCCAAAGGTGGGATAGTGATACAGATGTGTTCTGTCCATACAGTGGGTTATAGATTCCACTCTGAGGTTGTCCTCCAAGTGGAGGTTGCCCCCCAACGTTTAGTGGTTCCCCAGACTGGGGTTGATCCCCAAATTGAGGTTGCCCCCCAACATGAGATTGTCCTCCAACGTGAATATGGTAATTAGAAGTGAATGGAAGATGGGTGTTGCCAATTGGATTGGAGCCACTAGGGCTAGATCCCCCAAGAAAAGGTGGATAAGACCCTCCGAAGAGGACATGGGACGGTGTAAAACTGGCAGCAGCATGGCACCCAGGTGGGACAAAAAGTCCAAAAACTCTGGATGGATCCTGGGTAGGGACGACAGTGGAAGGATTCAAAGCTTGGTACCCAGGAGGAAGTGATGGGATAGGTCTAGACGAAATTGCTGTACCAGTCAAAGCTTGGTTAACCACCACATTTCTGGTGGGAATAGTCATAGCGTGTGGGACCATAGTAGCATGGGCCATCTGGAGAGAGAAAGCCAAGATGGGACCAACTTACTGTGTGTCTGGAACGATAGTGATGTTGCTAGTTGTACCAGAAAAATAGTCTAAGGGTATCATGTAGGTAACAGACGTTTCGGGCAGTTGGGAGACAACAGGTATATAAGCACCTTCCCCTAAGCCGTAAAGGTCCCGCACCATACGAGGTGGGATTCTAAATATGTCAGTAGTCCAAAGGGGATTCTTGGCTCCAGGGCTTGTATGGGGTCCGGTCAGTATTCCAGAAGTGTCAACAACGAGTTCTCCTGATGAATTCAGTCGGAGAATACGTCTCTCGTATCCAATAGGTATGCAGAAAGACTCTAGAGAGTCATAAATAATTCATAAATTTTCTAAACAGGCAGAACCTTCCTCTTGTGAGGTTATGGTGTCCTGGACCTCGCTCAGTAGAGGAGAGCCCTCCAGTGCATTATTAGGCAAAGGTTGATAACCTTCCAGATCTTCTAGGGGTATCCTTTGCATCCTGCGTGAACGACGTGGAGGGTCGATGTTGGCCGAACCAAATTTTTTATGGAAACAATCTATGGCCAACTACGGAAACAAACAACACTCGCTAATAAAATCTAGAAATCAAAACCAAGCAAACAAACCTTCTTATTTCAAAGTCACTAGTTGGTGATGAAATCCAACGTTGCAAAGTTACAAGAAGGGGCTAGGATAGAGCGGGTGGAAAAGTTACGTTGACGACCTGCTTAACGGACTTACACCCTGGTGCAAGCTCCCACACATAATCGTGGGTATACCCTCCAAGGAGCCCGAGTGAGTCTGGCCAACATCGATTCCAGGTACGATGAAGACTTGCCCCTTCATAGTCACCTCATGTAAGACCCTAAAGAGATAGGCAACTAAGGTTACCAAGAATAACAGTGATGCCTGGGGAAACAGTCGACAGTCCGATCCACGCGCAAGGGCAGTGTATCTAGCCTGAAATCAACTCGAAAGGATTCCACTCATAATTGTGGGTATACCTTTAAGTGACCCCTGTAATACATGCAATCTCTATACTAAGACCAACAAAGCAGGGTAAGTAACTCTGCCAACCTTAATGCGACCTCAGGTTTGACCCTTGTGTGAGAAGGGCTTCCCAGGACAAAATGTTGCCAATGGGTTTGAACACTCCCTATCACAAGATGCTACAATGTGTTTTATGCTTTGGAGAGTGTGTCTCACAACCTATTCCAAAGCGCTATTCTAGCTAATGTTGGTGGAAAGAGCCCTAGAAAATAAAAGTTACTAATTAAATTTTATAATTACGCAGTGTTTTAGAGGCTGTTGTTTACGCAAGAGGGAGATGGAGATGAAACTGATGTTTTATGATACCTTCACCCAATAATATGGAAAAAGATATGAATGATGCAATGTTTTAGTTCAATGAACTCTAAGTACAATAGGGAGAAAGCATTTCTTCAGAAAACACGAAAGCTACGAAATATAATTCCTTTTTCTTGAATGAAGACAATTTCAAACAATCATAAGCAATGGAATTTTTCCAATTTGTTCTCTTGTAAAAAATATTTGAATGCACAAAATTTTCTTATGAATGATTACTACAAAGAATAGATGATTTTAATTCTTCCTTTCCAAAACCGAGTCAGGGATATAATGGAGAAAGGAAAAGTAACCAAAGAAAATCGATACACTCAACAAATACCCAAATCAAACTTTCAATGAAGATACAAATAAAGATGACAAGAAAATGTTTCACTAAATGCAAATGAAAATGACTTTCCAGTCAACAAGCAATCCAGAAAATGTAAACAATCCAAAACCTTAAATCAGATCAAAGACTTTCATCAATCAAGCACTCGGATTTCAAAATTGGAGATTATATCCTTGTTGATAAAAATCAAGAAGCAAAAACTTGTAAAATGACAAAGAAGGGTTTTCAATCCCTGAAAACCAATCAACGACAAGTCTTTAAACTAAAAAAATAGTAAAATACAGGCTCCAAAAGTTCCTCCCAGATGATCAAAGTAAAACTGGGTAGTAGAAGACAAAAAGACCCAATCCAATAAATTTTACAGGAAATGTCGCAGCCCAGCAGTAGGGTACAGTGCGGGAATTGAAGGTTTCCGTAGGCTAGCTATGGGGTAGGTTGCGGAAAGTCCGCACTGGTCTAAGTAGTTAGGGTGCAGGTATCTAAGGTTATCACATGCTATATATGAGATACACTGCGGAAATGACTGTCAACAAAGAAAAATTGGAAAGAGGGCAAAGAGTCCAAAAGAACTTTCAGATCCAGAGAGTCTGGATGGATCCCCCACCAACTCAGAGACTGGATGGAAATGAAAAGAGGTAGGATAAAGGCAAATGGATAGAAAAAAACCACAAACAGGTTGTATCTCCAATGGATTCGCCAATTTTGTTATTGGATAAATCAGTGAATGCAGACATAAACTAATCTCCCTAGATCCACCTAGATCTAGAACAAAACGAGACAGGACATGGCACTTTCCCTATGTTTAATCATTGAATTTACTATCAAAGATGAGATGAATGACATACCTTTGAATATCGCTTCCTTATGTCTTTGTTGTCCCTACTTCGCTCTGGTGCTCTCATGCTATTGATCCTGCAATGGAACACGAACCAACCAAAGTGAAAGCAACAATGGTTTGTTCAATGAAAACCTATACGTGTGATCAAGGAGTCATGTAATAAAATGAGAATGATTTTATGGGAAAGAAACATGCCACCGCATTATATTAAGTAAAAGTGGAAGATACAACCGAGTCGCCTTGATGTTGCAAGGTTCCCTTTGAGTGACCCTTTGCTCCAACACACACACTTGCTTCAAACTTGCATGAAGATGACCCACGATAGCTTGATGAAACAATGGAGATCTCAAGCATCAATTGAAATAGAGTTCCTCACACAATCTTCAACCTATTCCTTCATAAATTCCTTACTTGATCTTACTTGCTTTTTGCTTAACCTTTTCCATGAGAAATCCATCATTATATAGGAGAAGGAGAGATGGTTAAAGAGATTAGGATGATCCCAACAAATCAGAGAAGCCAGTAGGATCCCAACCATACAGATGCCACCCCATATTCTAGAAGATTCCCTTCTAGAACCTTCATGAACTTCGTCCCTTTTCTTAGTCTTAAAACGTCGTCGCACCCTGTCTATAGAGCAGCCTGCGGAAATTCCGCAAGCCAGGTTAAAGACAACCTGCAGAAATCAGGCATTTCCACACTGTGTATTACTCTTAGCCTGCAACGTCCTTCTAAAAAAAGTTTTTTAGAGAGAGAAACCAATTACTTTTCTCATGTAAAAGATCCTTTTGGGAGGCTGAACACTTGCTTGTAGAAACATCACCAGGGTGACCAAAATAATGTGTAACATCTGTAAGTTGAAAATGAGAAATTTTCAATCGAGCTTTTAGACTTCTTGTTTCTTTTTCTTTCTCATCCAGAATAGCTTTAAAATTTGTAGTTGCCTTATTTCCATCAGTTATTGACGCAAATTGTCCTTCCAATTCTCTAACTTTGTTTGCTTTAATTCTATTAATTGCTTTCTCATTACTTAATTGAAGAGATAGTTTCAGAACTACATTTTGTAGTTTCCTTACATTTACTAATTATTGAATTATTCTTCGAGCTATAATCTCACCAGTTTGCTTATCCCATCCAACTAAATCAAAGTCATTAACTTGAGTTAGATCCACTCCCACTGAGGTAGTCTTGTCTTATGTCAATCCAATACTTTTATTTGGCTTTGGTTGCATGACCAAGAGATCGAATTGATTATTTTTTAAGTTAGTTGAAGTTATGAACCTTGGCCCTGATAATTCTTGGTTGTCA
>ML777460.1:904048-921686 GCA_009831015.1 Picea engelmannii | reverse complement strand
TAAATAGTATAAGTTACTAAGTGATTAAGTAGTTAAAAATAATATATATGAAAATAAAAGGGAGACACGGTCTAATGTGGCATCCCTATAGAATGGCCTTTTGTATGCCTATATAAAAAAGACCATTTTATGTAAAAGATATCATATTTTGACAATGGAATAATAACTTTTATTATTGTTTAGCTGCTATGCTGTTCCATTCCATATCAATCGATATCAGAGTAGGTTTTTGATTCCCCATTGGCGTATGGCCATTTCTTTTTCTTTTAGTGAAATAATGAAACGCGCTTGTGGCCAAACTTTTCCAATATACTATTCACACGGTGGAAATAAACAACAAATGCACAAATAATTATATCAGAAGTCACGACAAATGATAGATTGTTGGACATCAATGGCTAAAATTGATGAGGATATGGAAAAAGAACCCTCAGGGAGTCCTTCGCTCACAACTCCAATGGACGAAGAACGTTTGAGCAAAGGTGGCCTGGGGATCTTTGATTATGTGCACGATGAAATGACAATGTCTATTGATCTTGAAGGAGAAATTGTAAGCACACTTGCCAAGCTGTTTTTGTTCAAGACCTTCATGTTGGAAATGGTGTTCTGCAAGAGAGGCAATCACATTGAACATTTCAAGCAAGAATTAACAAGAAGAGAGCAAGATAAGAAACTATTTTGAAGAAAGTTGATGATGAAATATGCTGCTGCAATGAGAATTTTTATTTTTTGTTTTTACCCTTTTCCCTACTTCAGTTTTACACTTGAAGTAGAAGCCTTGCTCCGTGAAAGAAACCTTGCCTAGTGCAAGATGACTTGATATTTTCCTACTTCAGTTCCGCACTCAAAGTAGAAGCCTTGCTCTGTGCAAGAAGACAACATATATGTGTTGTTAACGTAGGGCACAATACCCTTGTACTTTAGGCTTCCACAATTGCCAGGGATCCGCTCCCTTAGTATTGGGCCTCTGCAGCCCCAAAAACACGGTATTATTTCAAAGCTCCCATAACATTCTTCATTTTGATGAGTGATCAGTTTCAACAAGTACAAAAAGAGATAGCATTTCTTATTGGATAGACAACCCATGATCACATTCCCATTGCTATAGTGTCTCTCTTAATTCAAGAGGATGGTGTGGACCATGTCCTCCTTAAATTGGAAGGAAAGTGGGGACCCTTCCATCTAAGAGCTGGGGAGGAAATGATTTGGAAACCCAAAGGATAGTAAATAGTATGACCTACTTAGTGATTGAGTAGTCAATTATAATATATTTTAAAGTAAAAAGGGAGACACTGTCAAACGTGATGTCCCTATTGTGTGTGCCTATATAGAGAAGGGCACTTTATGTAAAGATAGTCTATTTTGACAATCGAATAATAATTTTTTTTTGTTTAGCTACTATGTTGTTCCATTTTGTATCAAAACTAACTATAGCAATTGTAACAATACCCCTCGAATTTCCTTGCCTCCAAAGCAATTGCTAGATTACTGGGTCAGTGAGAAGGGAATGACCAGAAGGGATCGTTCCCTCTTGGTTCCCAGCCAACTGAAGAAGTGGAATAGTTGGCACATGTAGGAAATTTTGTGATGATTAGAAGATCTGACGTTTGTGTCGAAGGAGAATGAAGTGACTTTTTTAGCAAAACCGTTGGCTTTTTGATTTTGATGTGCTTTAAAAATAGATCCCATTTTTTGGTTGATAGAGGGCTGTGCTTCTCGATTATCATGCCTCTCTGTCTGAGTGCCTATCTAACTAAACACCCAATGGTCGATAGCTAAATGCTACTCTTTCTTTGACCCGAAAGCAGCGTATGCCCATCAATGAGCAAAGTTCTTTCCCCAACCTAAGCCCCCTTAGAGGTAGTCTGCATTGAATGCCTTTACTGATGTCGAGAAAACATGTAAGGCACTCATAGGGATGCTAAAAGCTTCATGTGAACAGGTGCCAAGATTTTTTGAAGCTCCCATAGATCATTCAAACAAGAGAATCTGTTTGCCTTTACTTGGTCCAGTTTGGTATGCCAACTTTTATCCATCAATGGTACCATTTGACCCTACATTAATATTCTTGACCAGATGTCGGGAAATGACTCTCAAAACCCAAGTTTGATAGAGAAAAAATATTGCACTTCTGTTGATAAGTACCCACAAGGCACTACCACCAATAACTTGAATGATTTCACCACAAGAACATGGATGATAAAGGCCCCCAATGACAACACAATGGAATATTTTACAGACTACTTTCAAAATTAGAGAAGAAGAAATTTCAGGCTGTGGCATTTATGATGATCATCAACATATAAAATGCTCGCTAGATCAACCCAGATAATATAACATCSAMATTTGAAGGCATACAAATCCTTGCATTTAATCCCATGAGTAATAGAAAGCTGCTGAGGAATGGAAGCAAACAATGCCCAACCAAGAGAAACGGATATCACCACTAAGGCTGAGTTTAAGGGAAGTAAAATGAGCCATCCCTTGAAATCAACACTAATACTACATTGAACAAACATGTCCTCTTCAGAATTTGTCAGTAGCCAAGTTTTCACCATCACCTCAGTACCATCGTTTTTGAGTTTGTAGGACTAAATGGTGTAGGATTAGGTAAATGGTTAATAAAACAATTTGTTTAGAATACGGTACAAGGGTCATAAAGTTTGGTTTTTGTTATAAATTATCCTAAAATGTTGACAGTAGAATAGAAAGCTAGGTTGTAAGCATTATTTTAGTGCATATGCCTTTTAAGAACTCTATAAATAGTCGTGATGTACTTAGTTTGAATTGTCGGAAAAAATCTGAACTTTATCTTTCTAATAAATTTATTTGTTCGAGCATTCATCTTCTGGGTGCTGTGCATCTAGTTACTGGTGTGCTATACAGATAGAATGCTTTACACAATCGCCTTGAAGTTATATCAATGGTATCAGAGCTGGTTCTCTAATTTCCACAGCTTGCTGTTTGCTTTCACAAATCTTTGGTTTATTAGTTCATGACACATGTTCAATTCTCTACATTCTCATAGCCTCCCTATCATAATTTTCATTTCTTGATTATCAGAGACAGAAACAAGCAATGATTTCTATCATGTTTAAACATCAGATTAGCGTGTCTTAAAAGAATAAAATCATATTTGTAATGTGGTTGCATCACTCTCTCATTCTGTGGTGACATGTATTGATGCGTGCTGCTGGTTCTTCAAGGATTCTCTGTTTCAAATTTTTTGTTTATTGACCTTCAAATTCTCATAAAGATATGGAGGATATCTTTCAAGACATTTTTTCCTGAAAATAGACTAGTGAACAGGATTATATTCACGGTGGCTCACTACTGGTTTTAATTTGACCTTTGCTGCTGGTATAGGTAATAGTGATAAAATCCTAGAACGGGTGAATTTTAGGTGGGCACAATGTTGTCATGTTCTGCTTCTATTTTTCGAGCAAATCTAAGCATGAGAAAGTCCATCAAGAACAATAATAGCAGGCTGCGACATTATGTGTAAATATGTTTGAATGGTGGAGCTCTAGGAGCTTCAAAATGATTAATTTTGAGAAAATATGATTTCGGAGAACTTTGGTTTTGCAGAAGAAACTAGAAATATGTGACACGGGAGAAAACCTGACAACTTTTGAGTAACAAATCACTGGTCTGTGGGAGAAAAGTGACAGCAGTGAAACCTTTCACTATGATATGATTGTAATTTGGTTCCTTGCTGTTTTCTGTTGGAAAAGCTGAGCTGTAGAGGATATTCATGTTTTCTTACAAAACACGGGACATAGATGACAGCTGGAGATTAAACTGCCTATATAACTGACCAGATTGTATCTGTCTTTGAATTCCATGGAAATTCATGTTTTCGAAGTATATGATTACAAAAAATATGGATCATGGGATCTACAGAAAAACAATTGCGGTACTAGATTTGCTGCTGTTTCGATGAACATTCTTTTCTGCCAATCGCAACACTGTTGCCATCATGAATGACCATGAGCAATAAAAACAAAAAAACTGCCAAGATTATAAAGTATTTTAGTTCTATTTTATGTTTGTTGCTTTTCAGCCAATTAATAAAGACTACAGATATACTTTTAATTTCCCTTTTGAGGATTGTTAGTTAGTAGTGCCTGCAGTTTTTAACTGTTTTTAAACAGTGACTTAGAAGAGGGAATAAATGGCGCTTTCTAAGTTTTTCAGCATATAAACCTGTGTAGAATTTTATGTACTCTCGAAAGGAAATTCCCATGAGACGAGTATTTATTTTTGATTTTATTTACCAGCGGCCTGGGGATTTGCATGAACATGGGTTGGTGGTTCTCAAGTTGTTGAAATTATGGGGAGTTAGAATTGTTGTGATGTATTTAACCAACTGAAGTGTCTAGGGACACACTCTCAAGTGTAATAGTCAGGTTAGGTTAACAATATACTATATTTAGTCCAGTTTACTTCCATTACAGTCTATTCATTTTACTATTTGATGTTACATAAACATCCTCTCATTGAGATTATTTGTGTTGTGTTTATGCTAAAATTGTTTATATATATGTGCTTTTGTTATGATTTTTTTTTATGAAAGTTGTGTCCATTTTTATTCATCAGTACTTGTTCCAACGAGTTTTTCATGTCAACCTTGGTGTAGGAGTTGTTCGTGATAACCTTAGTTATAGGTTAACTTTCAAGTTCAAGGTTGACAAGCAAGAATTGCAGAATAAATTTGCGAATGTCAGAAGTTGGATAAATTCATCATAATGTTCAGGAAATACAAATATACAAATCTCCCTTCACATTGATATTTTCAAGTTGAAAAACATAACACAAAAGATATTCTTAGTCGAAGACATGAAATCTCTTGCAAAAATCCTACTCTAAATCCTGTTTGAACGTTAAATCCTTGTAGGAGTTTAGGGTGGTGGCAGGTGCACATTCAGAGAAACAATGTTAGAGAGAAAATAATTGATATCTTTAATTAATGATGTTACCCAGATTCAGTTTACCTCTCCACCATCCTCATGCTTCCTATTCTCAGCCAGTGACATCAGAGAGGCCGTTTGGGTGATGAGCAGCAGCAAAGCAGCAGATGAGGAGGGTTTCCAGGAAGATTTCTTTAGGCATGGTCTTCATGCTCTGGTTTCTCACTTGGCTGATCTCTTCAACCATGTGGCCCGCACAGGTTTTCCATTGGCATGGTCACATCACATCATTCACCTGATACACAAATTGGGCCCCAGTTCAGATCCCAACAACTACTGGACGATCATGGTAGGCCACATGTTCTCGAAGCTCTATGCTACGGTTCTCCATATGAAGTTCTCTAGTGAGCTTGAGCAAAGATCGCTTAGAGCTAGGGGATAGGCATGATTCCAATCCACTCATCAGACCATTGATCACATCTTTACCCTCTGGGCCATCATTGAGGAGGCACAACATCGTTCTTTGAAAGTCTACTACTGCTTTGTATATTTTCAGAAAGCTTTTGACTTCATCTCGCCAAAAGCTCCATTCCAGAGACTCAAAGATATTGGCATTTCCCAAACCCTACTAACTGCCATCATGTGCCTATATGAGTCTGTCCTTGGTCGTCTCCGCACAGTTCACGGGATGTTCGATTTCATCAGGAGTACGATTGGGGTTAAAGAGGGTTGCCCCTTGTCCCCCACTTTGTTTGGGATCTACATTGATGAGTTGGAGCCCTTTCTTCACGAGCATATCCAGGATAGCGATGGGCGCCGCCTCCACAAGGTTCTAATATCCATTATGCTCTTTGCTGACGACGTGGTCCTCCCAACATCCTCTCCAAAGGGGCTACAAAGACAGTTGGATGCCTTAGCTCTCTTATGCAACCTTCAGCAATTGACGGTCAACCTGAGTAAAACCAAGGTTACGATCTTCAATGGGTTGAAGAAGACCTCTAACCTTCATTTCCTCTTCGGAGGGAAGGATATCGAGATCACCAACACCTTCACATACTCGGGGGTGCAATTCTCACAACCTTGCTTTAGTTTGCGATCTACACTCCAGCCTCGTATCAACAAGGGCTACTGAGCCTTAGCCCTCCTCAAGAGATAGTGCTTCCGACACCATTTTCAGGACATCTCATCCAAGATGTCCCTCATGGACTCTGTTATCCGATCCACTGTTCTCTATGGCTCAGAGATTTGGGGACCTCTTTCACTTTAGTCTGATTGGGCCTCAGCTGAGAGAGTCCAGACCCTTCTCCTCTGGTGCATCACTATATGCAAACAAATAGTCCCTCAGCACAATATCCTAATAGAGTTTGGGGCTTGAGCCTTTTGACTTGAGACAATGTTCAGATTGGTCTCTTTTCTGCATCGCATCTGGAGCTTTGCTAATTTGGTGAAGGGGCGAGATCGATACTCGTACTTGGCCTATTGTTCTTTAGAGACCACTGCCCATTCTTGCCCTTTGGGCCGAGGTCGAGGATGGTTTGCGGGGTTTCAGATCTTTTAGCGTTCGTGGACATTCAGATGGTCCGTCTCCCTCTGTTTAGATATTCCTTAGATGCGCCTGTCCACCTCCTACCCACCGGACAAGAGTTGAAGATGATCATCAAGGATGACATTTACATGCAGTTTATCTAGATCACTTGGGTTGTCCCCAAGGTGGGTTATGCCCAAAGATGGTCTTCTATGCTTCACACTCTTGGAGCTTAGAGACTAGTTCATTGTTCGGCCACAGTATACACTTCGCCATTCGATGCATGTCCTTCGCATTTCTCGAGGCCACTTCGGAGTGGGTTCTCATAGACTTCATGTAGAGACTGACCACTAGATCGATTGATCGGACATGATCTGCCAGCTATGCCATCTACAAGAGGTTGAGGTTGAGGAGCACTTCATCTTCCCCTGCCCCATATATTACGAGATTAGGGGGAGGTCCCATTTCCTATTTAGGGGGATTCAGACCCTCACTGGCTTCTTCAGATATTTCGACCAGAGGTGCTTAGCCTTATACATGTAGGAGGCTCTTAGGTTTCGAGCCCATATTCTTCAGCGTCCTACTAGACTAGGGTCTACCCAGATCACTTCCATCTTCATGGTGCTACCCTCAGGAAGGGGCAGTAAGAGACGAATCGATATCAACACAACTTCGGACTCCAGATCAATGCAAATCTATGGGATCTCCTCCCCTTCCATGAGATTTCATCGACACGACCAAATCAGATCCCTCCCTAAGAGACGAAGGAGATCCCCAGGTCTCAGCGGTGAACTACCTCTTCCAGACAGCGGTGCAACAAATGATCTAGGAATCCCACCAATTATCCATTTGAACATCATACTAAACTCAACTTTCTTCATTCGGCCTTAGATGGTAGGAGAGATGGGTCTATTCCATGACAAACCTATTTCATTAGTGTTCTTCTTGTTCCTAGATCTTCTCCTCTTGTACATCTCCACTTCAGAGCAAGTTTCTGGGCTTGGGGTCGAGGGTTGTTCATGACTTCGCTTAGAAATAACTCTCTACTCTACCTTGCTTTACTTTACTTTCTACATCTTTCCTTTTATAGGAGACCTTTTGATACTCTTGCTTTGTAACGACATCATTGTACTTAGTAGTCCCTTTGACCTGCTTTTGTGGTTATTAGTCAGAAATTAATAAAATTATCTTATCTTATCTCACACATTTAATAAATCATGTGTAGTTACACCTAACCCTAACCACAACATCTAATGTTATGTTGTTAAGAACTTAAGATATCATTCCTAGTGGACAAATTGAACATGAATGAATTGAAGAATGCCAATTGTTACCTTCAAGATTTGCACAAAAGATGAGTCCGATCTCCAAGCACAAACCCTAGGGAAACATGAGGACACCACCCATTATCACCTTAGCAGTGGTGTTGAGAATTATAGCTCGGACAAGGACTTCTGCACAGGTTTAGTTTGAATGTGTGAGAAATAGTTCGAGATATTTTTGAAAAGTAATTCTATTTTGGAAAAGTAAATTCTATTTCTAATTCACTTTAGTTAAAAAGTGAAAGTCTTATTTTTAGCAATTGACTCTAAAAGGTGTATTTCGTGACTTAGACTGGGAGTAATCTCAAAGATCGATTAGGGTTTTGGTCTCGACTAAAAGTATAAAGACAAGTCAATATAGAGAGTTCACATACACATGAACAATTGAGAGAGAGAGAGAGAGAGAGAGAGAGAAAGAGAGAAAGAGCTAGGGAAGAGGCATTTTCAGGTAGTGCACAATTCTAGACAACAGTCTGTAGCCATACATAAGTCCATACAATTGTATGGATATACCATATAGGTATTTGTACAGTCATATAGACAGGTTTGTACAGTGGTACGAACAAATCGTCGAAGCGTCTGTGCAGTCTATATGCACAAGTTGAACAGGTGGCCGTATAGGCCATACAATAGGTTGTACTTCTTAGGTAGGCGTTCAGGGTGATTTCAACAACTGTGTAGTGCTGTTTTTTAGGCAACATGTGTAGGTTTCCTTGTAAGTTTTTCAAAGGAATAAAGAGCTGATTTGAAGGAGTACCTGTGTATGCGTGAAATTGTTTATGCTTCTGCTATTTAATTTCCAGGTATTGTGTGATTGATGCTATGGTTTGAATTTAATTTCTGCATTAATTAAATTCAACAATCTATTGTTTGATTAAGATCATAAGGACTTTAGTCACCTGGGCTTGGGATTTTCACATGGTATCAGAGCTTATTTCTTTGATTGAGATTCTCTAGGATTTGCAGTGGTAAATCAATTGCAGGGAAGTACCAACAGTGAGAGGGTTTCAAAGTTTTATTTTCAAATTTGGGAGTTTGTGCAGTAGATCTCAGAGATGGAAACAACGTGCCTTAGGTTTGAGGACACATTGGATGGTGCCTTGAATTTCTTATCATGGAAGGTGAGGGTTACACTCTTACTAGAAGAGAATGATCTCTAGGATATTATCAAGGACGTTGTGACTCCCCCTATAGATCCACAGTGAGAGTGTTTCAAAGTTTTATTTTCAAATTTAGGAGTTTGTGCTATAGATCTCAGAGATGGCAACAACGTGTCTCAGGTTTGAGGATAGATTGGATGGTGCCTCGAATTTCGTATCATGGAAGGTGAGGGTTACACTCTTACTAGAAGAGAATGATCTTTGGGATTTTATCAAGGACATTGTGACTTCGCCTATAGATCAGTAGTAGTTCGTAGCTCACAACAAGAGGGAAGTGAAGGCCAAGCAGATGATCTTGGATGCAATAAATGATCATTTGATCCCTGACATATTCGAGAAGAGGATGGTAAAGGAGATGTTCGATGCCTTGGTAAGTCTCTATCGGAGTGAGAAGATAAACAAGAAGATGATATTGCGGAACAAACTCAGATCCATAGTGATAACCATATCAGACGCAATCATCGATTACCTTATGAAGGTCACACAAGTTAGTGATTAGCGTGCAGTCGTTGGGGAGAAGGTTGCAGATACAGATCTAGTGAACATTGAACTTGGCACTAAATGGATTCCCAACTTCATGGGAACCATTTGTCAAAGATATTTGTGCTCGGGGAAACCTTCTTGACTTTGAGAGGATTTGGGATGACTATATCTAGGAGGAGACTTGGATGGAATCAAATGCCAACAAGGAGGATGGTGAAGAGAACCTAGCTCTATTTGGTTAGTCAAATAAGGGCAAAGCTAAAGGACCCAACAAGGGGAAGCGAAAGAGTGAGAAGTCAACCTCACAACAAGTAAAATCAAGTGCTTCAATTGTCATAAGCATGATCATTATGCATCACAGTGTCGAGAGAAGAAGGGGGGTAAAGGGTAGCAACAACAAAAGCAAGTAGCAACCTTTGTAGAAACTCAAATGAAGGATTTCTTATTTCTTATTGGTATCTTGCCTTTCTACCGACACGATTATGAGGAATGTGTGGTATGTGGATAGTGGGGCATCTTGAGATATGACATTAGCTTGCAGTTGTTTTCGAGTCTGAAGAAGCAAGACTCAGGAGTATAGGTTGAGCTTGGTGATAATGCCAAGTACCTAGTAGTAGGTTGAGCTTGCAAGCTGAGGCACAAGAGGATGGCTCACTTACATCATAGGGCATTGCCTACTCTGAGGGAGATAGTCATAGGTCTTCCAGAGTTCAGTATTGAGCAACATGGTGTATGCAGAGGGTGCACGCTTGGCAAGCATGCCAAGGATGCTTTTCAAAGCAGCGAGCATAGGTCTAAGGAGATTCTAGACCTAGTGATAAAGGAGTAGGAAGCTCTGAAGGTTGAGACGAGGTCACTATTGTTTTCTAGGTCAGTACAACAACCTTCAGTACAACAACCTTTAGGTGAACAAAGAGAGACAAGAGCCTTTTTCACTTCTGTCAGGAGACCTCGATGGTTTACTCGGACATTGAGGGATTCTTAGGAGCATGTTGAGACTCCTAGGAGCACATTCAGAGAGAGAAGACCTCCGAAAAAGTTTCTAGACTATATGGTATTGATGAACAACATTCTAGATTTTGAGCCTTCCAGATTTCAAGAGGCAACAAACTAGTAAGTGTGGCAGGATGCCACGGTGGAGGAGTACACTATCATGAAGAATGATGTTTGGGACATAATGCCAAGATCGGAGGGGAAGTCTGTTGTGAGCTCCATTTGACTCTACAAGATCAAGCATGTTGTAGATGGAAACATTGAGAAATTCAAAGCGAGATTTGTGGCGAGAGGGTTCTCCTAGAGAGAGGGAGTGGACTACGATGAGACTTTTTCTCTTGTTGCCAGGTACACAAAGTAGCAACGAAACATGTGCTGAGGTATTTGAGGGGCACAATTTAGTATGGTCTAAAGATATCTTGGAGGTGAAGTGAAGTTGCAGGGGTATTTAGACTTAGATTGGGAAGGAAGACAACAGACAGGAAGAACACCTTAAGGTGCTGCTTTAGCTTGGGATCAACGATAGTATCTTGGTTTAGTAGGAAGCAGACTTCCGTGGTACTTATCTCAGCTAAAAGCATAGATCACTTCATACGAGACAGGATTTAGATGGGAGCAAAGAAGTTCCCGTATATTCCCATGGATCAATATGTAGCTGATATTTTGACCAAGCCCTTGGCAAGAGGGGAGTTTGAGGCATTCAAAGATAGACTTGGATAGGTGTAGAATTCCTTCCACGCTAAGAGGGAGTGTAAAAAGTGTATTTCATGCATGCATGACTTAGACTAGGAGTAATCTCAAAAATAGATTGGGCTTTTTGTCTTGGCTAAAAGTATAAAGACAGGTCAAGATAGAGAGTTCACATACACATGAACAATTGAGCTAGTTCGTATAGTTCCATATAGCCAGACAAAAATCCATATAATTGTACGGATTCATACAGTCGTACAAATACATGTGTTCGTACAACTATGCTGACAGGCAGTCTAGGTGTCTGATAGGCTGTCGAGGCGTCCGCACGTACAGGTCGTACAACAAGTTGTACTTAGGTAGGCATTCTGTGCAGTTCAGGGTGATTTTGGTAACTTTGTAGTGTTGTTTTCTAGGCAGCTTGTGGAGGTTTTCTTGTAAGTTTTTCGAAGGAATGAAAAACTAATTTGAAGGAGTAATTACCTGTGTATTTGTGAAATTGTTTATGCTTCCGCTATTTAATTTCTAGCTATTGTGTGATCGATGCTATAATAGTTCGTATAGTTCCATATAGCCATACAAAAATCCATATAATTGTATGGATTCATACAGTCGTACAAATACAGGTGTTCGTACAACTGTACAGACAGGTTGTCCAGGCGTTCGTACGTACAGGTCGTACAACAAGCTGTACTTCTTAGGTAGGCATTCTGCACAGTTCAAGGTGATTTTGATAACTTTTTAGTGTTGTTTTCTAGGCAGCTTGTGGAGGTTTTCTTGTAAGTTTTTCGAAGGAATGAAAAACTAATTTGAAGGAGTAATTACTTGTGTATTTGTGAAATTGTTTATGCTTCCGCTATTTAATTTCTAGCTATTGTGTGCTTGATGCTATGGTTTGAATTTAATTTCAACAATCTATTTGTTAGATTGAGATCATAAGAACTTTAGTCACCTAAGCTTGGGATTTTCACAGGTGGTCCTCCTCACTTTAGGATGGCTCTTCCTCGACACAAGGGGGGATACCCTAATAAGACTACAAATCTATCCTTGCAAAGCTTGATATAAAAATTAGATTTGTAGAATGAAGATACTTTTAGATTTAGGTAATAAAGTGATGGTGGACTATCAAAACCCATGTCTATCCCTTGGGTGATGGAATCAAGATCTTGGAAGGAGAAGGCTTGGGTATGATGGAGAAGACGTAATTAAGACATGCATTGATGTGCTAGAATTAGTTCAAAACATATTTTCAGATTCTGCTAGAATAAGTAAGGGCCCTTGTAAGATGAATTGTCTCAACCATGAGATTACTACCAAGTAATAACGTGCAACCATGAACAATGGAGAAATCTCCACATTTGAAACCCTAGATGAAGTAGATTGTGTATGACAGACTTTCAATGGAATGATCAGCCAACAACATATCACACCTCCAAATCTGATTTCACCATGCCATCAAGGAGCCATAATGTATCACAATTAACCTTCTTTTTTAGTTGCAATAGACTTCAAACATTGAATGAGTAGTTATAACCATAGAATTCCATCAGCAAAATTCTTCAATTATCCAAGGTCACATCATGAGATAGGGGGGATTTTACCTCAGCCCTAACGTTCTCTTATTGGAGTAGTAATGCCCTTCTCCAAAGATTATTTTAGCAGTAAAATACAATGGAAATCCTTGCAAAGCCCTAGTTATCCATGCAAGAGAAAGGATAAATGGAGAAACCTTACATTGTGCTTGACCCTTAATTTCTTCCTCCCAGGTGATCTTCAACTAAGCTTAGAGGGGAAATCCATGAGAGCTCTCTTCTTTTTATAGTGCTCCTTCTCCACGATTTCACAATAAAATATTACTTAGTAGCTTCTAGATCTATGATTCCTTCCAAGAAATAGTATTAAAATATACATAAGAAAGTCTAGAAGCCTCCTTCTAGCTAAGTGCTCCTCATTAAAGGTGAAAAGATGCACAAATAGGTTTCGAGTAATTCCTAGCTGCCACATGTCTCCTTCCCATGGAGGGTGCTCCTCCAAATCTTGGTGTTTGGCCTTGTCCATAGGGTTTATGTGCCACATGTCTCATATTTAGCTTGGGTGCTCTCCAAGAAGGACTATCTAGAAGCTTCTCCAAAAATAACAATAGAAACTCTCTAAAGGTGGAGTGCTCCTCAACTTAGGCCATAATCTTCCCTTAGAATCATGCATAGCTGCCACATGTCTTCTCTCGAGCTAGGGTGTTGCTCAAATAGGGTGTTTAATCCATTGACCATGTCTTCTTTTCCTTGAGAATGCCTTGGATGCTTTCTTGGGTAGAGTACTCTTCAAAGTATAACCTAACTCCTTGATTGGATCATGTATAGATGCCACATGTCAACTCCTAAGTTGGGGCATTCCTCTTTTCTTGTGCACTTGACCCTTCGTTATGCCATGGAAACCTTCAAGAACTTTCTAAGAGGATGAGCTGTCTCTAGAAACCTTCATTGTTTTGTAAACCATGCCGACAAGACCACTAGATGATGTCTCTTCAAGTATGCAGAAATGCCTTTGGCAATGTGAAATGACCCCGAAGTGGTGAGAAATGCATCCAAATACGTATCTTTTTCCTTGAAAACTATGAAGACACCCCAAAGGAACCTTCCAATGGAGAATTATGCATGGAAATATGTAGAGGAGTATCCTCAAAGGTAAATCACTACCACAATGTGCAACAATGCCTCCAAATATGTGAGCTTAATCATGCAATATACCTTGGAAGAAGTAGACAACATGTAAAAGAAAAGATAATCAATTGAACACTCATCACCATCTCTCTCATCTAATATAAACCAATCAAGATCTGAACCAATATCTCATAATAAAACTCACACCTCTCCGATACAATGTTGTTGGACATAAAGCCTTTGCAAATGAAAAATGGACGTGCATTTTCAAGGGGTATCACCTCCAAAGAAGTTGTGTCAAAATTTATAAGAACCTTAAGCCAACTTTACTGGACCCCCTTGTTTGGCTCGTTGGAAATGTGGATCCTTGTATTTGATATGGATCCAGATCTAGAAGGAATTTCCTTTGCATTTTGGATTTGTTCGAGATCCATCGATGGAAACACATCTTGCACCGTTGGAAGCATCTAGCAAACAGATCCACGAAAAAAGCCTTTTTCTTGTATAAAATATTAATGCCTTAAAACTTATGCTTGATGAAACCCTAAAAAGTTGGGGCCCTAATGGGTGATGAATTATCCCCCCAAAATGGGCTCTGTCACCTTCAAACTATGAATCAAATAATAGATGATAAGCCTTTCAAATAAGTTTGTTAACAAGTAGTTAGACTTTTGGAATATTTTTCAATAAAAATCCGTTAATTGTGCTTACCTCACCATGCTACAAGTCCTTTAGTTGCCAATCTCCATGTATTTCATGCATTGAATGCCAAAAGTGCTCAATTGCAAGGTTGTTTTGAGTAATATATCTATATGCTCTTTGAGAATATTTGTTAAAAACCTTGACAAAAAAAAAATCTACACCTTCAAATTTAAATTTTGTTTATGGTGAATTATACTGTTTTATAGCGAAGACTTTGGTGGATAGCTTGTCAACTTCCATATGTGCTTCTATGGATTCAATTTTGAAAAAACTAGTCCTTTCTCCACAAACTTCTATGCTCCAATGCAAGGCTTGTAATATGAGAATTTGGGCTCATTGTAGCTCTTGAATTTAGTTTTTTATCATACCCACTGTTAACACCATCCAATTTGCATTTTCATAGGCATTCTTTTGGCAAGCATTGCATAGGACATATATATGTTGGTAGTTTGGATTTGTCTATTCTTTCATTAAATCATGCCACACCTTTTGAGGTGTGTTTGAATGTTGAGTTCACATATCTGGAGCTAGTGCTGTACATGTGGTAGTGATTCACCTTTGGGAGCCCTTATCAACATATTTTCATGCATATTTGTTCATTGAGGGTGCCTTTCACATATCCCAAGGCACGGTTTACATATTTGGAGGCATGCCACATCATTAGATGGCTAGGGTTTTTCTCTTGGAGAGAAGCGCTATGCACACTAAGGGGTTCCTAATGTTTTCTAGTAATTTGATATATGGTTTGGTGTTTATATCTTGGAGGAGCATTCCACCCTTTGTACATATTTCAAGGGCATTCCATCTTTGTGTCTTGATGAGGAGTTGGATTTGGTGATAATGCATAGATTGAGGTTTCATGCACATTCTTTGAGGGCATCCTTTTTTTAAGGGGTTGTTTTAACAACCATTACTCAATTTGCAGAGTGCATGCATATCTATGTAGATCCACTTTTGGAGGAGGTCGATAGCTTTATTGGAGGGGTCTCCTATCTCATGGGCAAATGTCTTTTGATAGAGTGCTCAGATTGTTGCTATTAGTGCCAATAGATGTAGAATGGCTGCGAGATTTCATAATATAAATTCCAGTGAGTACTGAGGGAGTTATGGTGATTGCAAATTTGCCACCTTAAAACCCTCGTTGCATTTTGACCAACCTTTTTAAAAAACGTCCCACCTTTGTTGTTTGAGCATTTCGGTTATTTGGGAAGAGTAAAATTAATGAATACACATGGTGGAGAATGCCCTATACACGGGCTGAAATTTTGCATGTTTTAAGGATTTTTTAAAGAGGGGTGTTTGCATGAGAAAAGGACAAGTGGCACCGCAAGCCTTCACACTTGGTCAAAAAAGACTATTTCAAGAGGACGTTTTGCCTAGGAGGGTGACAAGTGGCATCGAGCATTCACTCAAGGACTTGGTCTTGCATTTTTTTTTGGGTGACGTGTTTTCAAAGGCTCAATGTGTAAAATTTTAATTGTTTTTCTTGGAGAAAATAGTGGATCTTGGGATCTCTAGACATTTTCAAATAATATTTTATTGTAAAATTAGTTGAGGAGAAATGGCTATAAAAGGATGAGCTCTCCTAATTTGCAGATCAGAAGTTCAAGTGGAGAGGGTTTTCCTGAGAAGGCCAAAAGACATTGTCATTTTCAGGTACAAGGGAGGAAGAGCTATTGGTGAAGGAATGTTGGGCTGTAGATCACATTTATACTAGGGTTGCCACATCATTTTCTGCTGGTATATTTCTGCTATTTTAGGGCTGTTACACCTTTTTGGTGAGCTGTTTTGCGGTATTAGAGAAGGGTTATGTGAGAAGTTTTTACCCTTATAAGCCTTATATGTAGCCAGAGTGAGTTATTAATGAAGTTAAAAGACTGCTGTTCACTCACGTTCTTGATGACTGTTGGCTGCTCTCTCTACTTTGATGGTTATATCATAGGCTGGTTGATTATGAGTTGGATATGAAATAGCATTGTTAAGAGCTTTTCACTAGTTCTATGTATCAATGTGGTAGATTGGAACGGTAATGTTTGTAACTTGCTGATTTTCCCTTCCATCCTGAGCTTCTTCATCAAGTTAGGTTTTGACTACATTTGCCCAAATGAGAAGGCACTCAGTCTTGCTTGGCTTCTCATCTTTTTACCTGAAGAAAATCATAAATTTCTGGTTTGTCAAATTTGGAAATTATTATTGGTCTTAAAAGATAGATTTGACAAATCTTATGAGGGAATCCTCCCTTGTGCCGGAGGAGAGCTGGCCTAATGTGAGAAAAGTGGCAACTGAGGTGATAGTGGGTGGCTCTTCTAAGTTTCCCTAGGGTTTGTACTTGGACGATTTGGACTTATGTTTTGTGCAGATGCAGGAGGTAACACCCACAATATTTTCTAGCTCAATTTCATATTGCTTCTCATGCCCAACAACATACCCGCCCTCCAAATTGATCGATTTGACCTTCCACTTTTTTTGTTTGCCATTTTACTTGCTTTTGCCTTATGGTTTCACGTGGTGCAAAAATGCAATGTTGGGAGTATCTTAGTTTAATAAAATAGAATTCTATTATGGAGGTTATACCCCCTCATGGAACAATCGCACTTGTTCAAAGCCCCCCATTGTTGTGATTCATAAATAGTTTTGATTTTGTGCTCCATTGCAAGGTTTGTGATAGGAAAAACCGGGTTCACTGTGGCTCTTCAATTTCATTTTTTTATCATACCTACAATCTTTTCTGGCTCAAATTCATATTGCTTCTCACACCCAATGATGTTTTTTTTTCTTCGAAATTGATTAATTTGACCTTCCTCTCTTCATTGTCAGTTAATTTTTACTTGCTTTTGTTTGATGGTGTCATGCTTTTCAAAAATGCAATGGTGGGAGTATCTTAGTGTAATAAGTGGAATGCTATTAGGGAGGGTTATATCGCATCATCTAAGTCACCAGACACGTGGACACGGGACACGGAGGACACGGAAATACGAGTGTCGGACACGGGCACGGCGACCCCCGGAAACATGACACGGAGGACACGTTATATATATATTAAAAAAAAAAAAATATATATATATATATATATTAAATTATGAATTACACATAAAAAATGAAATAATTAATAAAATTGTAAACATTTAAATTTTACATGAATGACGTGCATCCTCAATAAGACTTCTGATCCATGTCACATCCGAAGCAATGG